>OMLP01003748.1:70636-89301 GCA_900302685.1 Spondyliosoma cantharus | reverse complement strand
CATTCATGATGAGATGAAGGTCAACTGATAACTCTGCTTCATCCAGAACTCAGGGAGTCAGCTAAGAAACTTAAAACAAGTGCAGGAGTGCATGAACTAATATGCAAAGCAGACAGGGACATTTTTCTCAAACAGGTTGCTATCTCCAGGTGTCGTGTTGCCATGGAGCTGGGACCAGCTCGTGCACCCCCAAGGGAGGGCTAAAGTTTAAACCACAGTGCCTCCCCACCTTTTTTTTATGGACTTTTGTCCAATGATAACTATGCAACTCATCCTTTGTATTAACCAATGAGAGAATTTACAAGTTTGTGACAGAAACGATATAATGCTTTGCTGTCTGTAATTCTCCATCTTTTTCTGGGCGACTGGTTGCAGTTAACAGCGTTGCTACTTAGAGCTCTGCTGCCTGCGATTTTTCAAACAGAGAAAGTCCTTGATATCAAGCTTTTTGCTCAATGATACAATTCTTAATAAATAGTCAATAGTACGTCGTAGTCTGTCTTCTCTATTGGTCTGTCTACTCTTAAAAGAACTCAAACAAACGAACACGCTTAACACCCCTCAGATCTTTAGTCACAGAGGTGACTTGGTCTACGGGGCTTATTTTTTGAAGTGGATGCTGATCTATAGAATATATATCTACAATACAGTGCAGAATAGAGAATTTTGTAGTGGATCGTTTAGAGATCCGAGACAAAATCTGTCTGCTGCCTCGACACCACAGACAGAAAAGTGGATTCATCATCACACAGCAGTGTTAGGTTACTGATATTCCAGAGCTGCGGTCGGTACCATGAACTCTAACATGCACAAACCTTCAGTCAGATAAAGGATCAGCGAGTCAGGCGGACTTCACCAACAGCTCCCTCTGCACTCCCGCTGTTACCAGGGGATGGAGAGGGGGCGATGGCACGTTAACAAGTCGGATGCAGTTCAGTCATTTCGCTCGCAAGGCGAGGCTGCATGATCCTCCTCAGATCACCTACTGCATGTATTCAAGAGCTGAGAGTGTGTGTGTGTGTGTCTGAAAGTGATGCATGTGTGTTGAATGTCAGCTCTGAACATGCATCACCCTGCTAATGACCTGATTTCCCAGCCTGTCCGCAGAAAAACAGACGGGGGAGAGAAGCATCCCGAGAGTCCGTCCGAACAGATCTGAATACTAGCGGCACATTTTAAATAACTTTGACTTGTCATGCTGCAATTTATTCTAACGAGCTCAGACAGATGTGTGTTATTTTTCTCATGCATGTGCAAATGCAGATTGCCAACCCCCCCCCCTCTCTCTTTTTTTGTTGTTGTTGTTGTTGTTATGAAGCACAGAAGCTGGATTTTTTTTTTCTCTGCGAGAGAACACAAACAAACACGAACCGGTGGAAAGCTCTGAATTTATTCATTAACATCTCTCAACCTGACAAAGTGGAGTAAAGCTGGACTAATGATGGGGCAGAATGTAAATGTGGAAACGAGTCTGTTGGGAGCAGCCAGGCTGATCTATGAGTTTGCATGTGTTTTGCAACCTAATACAGCTTAGATAAGCAGACACTTTCCAAGGGGATGTGAAACAGTATAAAGAAGTACATCAGGGAGCCGCTGGTTGTCTGCGAGTGTGACTGAGCCAGCCGAAAGTGATTCATTTAGACAAATGTGAAGATATCAACTCCATGATGAACGAGGGCGTGAAAAAGCCAAACTGAGATTGCTCATTATCTTCAGATTTGGGCCTGAGCACAAGTTTAGGGAATAAATGTCATTGCTCGCTCTGCTCTCGTCTGACAGGTGAAACAGAAGTTACAAAGCAAAACAGGCCTGAATTTTTCAATTTCATAGTCTACAGGTATCTACACGACTCCGTGGCCCAGGTGGGACCTGAACCTCCGTCTGTGTTTAGAGCTAAGTCTCTGACTGAAGCAGCCAGCACAAGTCGATGAATGATAAATGTAAAATCTACAGCATGTTTAAGGAGTCGCCACACAGTCAGTGCGCGCCGAGGATTGTTCAATATTTACTCTGGACCTCGGCTTTCCAAATGTACTTAGAAGTTAAGAGGGGAAGCAGGGATTGAGCGGCGGCTTAGCACAGCGCCGCAGCTCGCTTTTGCTTTGAGCTCGGTTGAGCTTTGCTTTCCTCAGGATGCTGCTTCCTAAAACACAGACATTTCTGTCAGGCCGGACCTGTAAATGCCTGGACTCGACTATGTGGCACACTTTTTTTTTTTTTTTTGCCTTTGTCGAACAAAAAAACTTTTCCTCTTCTGAAACACAATCCCCTCTTCCTTTTTGAAAATGATTTGACGAGATAAACATGCCGTTTCTTCAGAGGATGAGACAAAAAACATTAGTCGCGAATATGCTCAAAAATGCCAAAAACTCACATAAGCTTTGATTTTTATTAAGGCGGAAGACTACTAAGCTGTCAATTAAAGCCCCTTTTCTTCTCTTTGAATATTACATGCTGCTGAACAAAAGACACCTGCAGAAGCTTTTAAAGAAGAGGATTTGTGTTGTTCAGCTGGCACAAAGCCCCCAAAAGCCCCAAAAGCTTGAATGTAGTAAAAGTGCATTAAATCATATTTATTTTGTGGAAGTTTGCTTCGTAAATTCATACTCGTGGGTCTTTTTTTTCGTGTGTTTTTTCAAAGCCGTGCTACTTGAGAGAAAAAGAGACTTTTGGTGTGGAACTAAATTATTTCCAAATGGTGAAATTAATGTAGCTTCTTTTTTTTCTTTTTTTTTTAGGGAGAGATATCAACCACAGCAGCAGCAGCACATTTAAATCACTCCAAGACGACGAACAACGGTCTGCTGAAGCAAGAATCAGTCGAAATATAACCGAATACATTAACACATATTGTAATTGCGTACTTAACAAGGATTATAATAAATGTAAGGACAATCAGGAAACTGTAAATGTGTTGCACGCTAATAAATGCTAATTTATTTCTACTTTATTTCATCAACTGATTGGTGATACAGAAAGAAAAGTACCAACCACGTCAGAGCTTAGAGGAAAAGCATCAAGCTTAACATGTTTGTTTTTTTTCTATTCTTATCAATTATGCACATTTTAATTATTTAAAGCTGCTGTAAGCGTTGCAGTCGTTCCAGTTAACCTCTTGTACATTTTTGCTGTTTCCCTCCTCGCTACATCGCCACGTGAACTCGCAGCGGGAATCGCCAGACACGGCAGCAAGCAGGAGGATCCCGACAGCATCGCCTCATAGAGGAGATCTCGTTTCCTGATTGGAAAAAGTGAGCAGGGGTACGAGAAAATGTATTTTCTCGTGTGCAATACGAGCAGGAGGAGAGACTCCATAACAGAGATTACTGTTGGAATAAAGAGCTATTTAACATTTATTTTAATAATAAATATATCACCTACAGCAGCTTTAACAGACGATATTATTTAGTGAGGTATTTAGTGATATTTTGGACTTTTTTTAAGACATCTGGCACTTTCAGGGCTGCATATCTGCCAGAATGTTCAGTGTTGTCTCAGTGTGTGTTTGGTCAGCTTTAAACAATACACCATCTAACAATACCTTTCCCAAAGTAGCGCACGAAATCCCGAAACATGCGGCTCAAACAAGATTATGAACAACTTTTGAGAAATGTTTTCACAGCAGGTGCTGGTGTTTACGCCTTTGAAGTGGAGCAGTAAATTAAAAGAGGACAGCTCTCTCTCATGTGGCTATAGGTTGTTCTCTCCGACGGAGGATTTCAGCACAAAGCACAAAGATATCCCAGTGGGACTCGCCAGAGTCTCTCAGCTGCTGCAAAGCAAACACTTCACTCTGAAATGAAGGGGACATCAAGTGTGCTTATAAAAGCCAGATATTTAGATGCATGGGGGATTTATTCATAGTGCGCACGTTTCCTTCGTATTTCGTAAAAAATAGATGACATCTCTCTTTGTGCTTATGGTTTGTTTTTACAAATATATAGTGTATGAAACAGGAAAAAAACAGAAAGTCATGAAGAAAATTGGCCGATACATTTAAAAAAAAAAAAAAGACCTGTCACATTTTCATGATGAAGACAAAACAGTGCATCATTAAAAACTGCATATTATTCAAAAGGCACCGGCAGAGTTATAGTAAATGATGTTAGGACAAAGATATTATAAAATACATTGTAAGAGTATAGATCGGTCACATGGTAAACAGTATTCAAAACATCTGTTTCAGTTAAATCGTGTTAACAGTGGCAAGAAATGTAACAGAGGAACTATTTGGTTTGACCTTCTTCCAATCCATTAAATACATTCAATTCAGGTTCTTATAAATAACATTTAAACACTTTAAAACACAGTATTTCCTTCTTTACAGTGTCCAAACTTATTTCTCAAAGTACGTCTCAGAGGTTTGTTGTGAAATGTCACAGTCTTGCCCCCCCCTGCCCCTGAGCACCTTCAGTGATTACCTGGCTGAGGTAGTCGAGGAGGATTAGTGTTGAGCGTTGGGCCTCCTGGTTCGGTCAAGTTCTTTGTTCTGGATGAGCACCAGGCAGGTAGAATCAGCTGTAAGCACCGTGTGTTTGGCTTTGTAGAGATACAGATAAAAGGTTCACTTAAGGTCGAGCTAATCTGACAGGGGTCTGGCCCCGTTGACTGTGGAGTCGTCCAAGTCTGAACTGGTCAGGCGTTTGTGAGGAGCTGTGGCAGTGGGAGAGAAGGAGGGAGAGAAAAGATTATATTCCCCGTCTGTCTATCAACCAGTCACAGACGAGAAGTGTGGGAGCGCTACTGTGTGTTCCCCCTGTATTGTTAATGGATCGGTTCCATTACAACTAGTACCTTGCTCTGCCAAAGCAGTCATGAATACATGTGGTAATTGTATTGTATATTAACACTGGTGTTAAATAGGCAGAGATATGTTTTGGCCGCCATCATTCTTGGAGGTAAAACAGACACAAAGCCACAGAAAGTACACTTCTCTCACACTGTGCCAAATATCTGTAAGCTGCTTAGAAAAGGGCTTCAAGTGATTGTGGCTCTGAGCCACTGGCAGTGATACAGACGTACACACTTCCAGAGAGCAGTGGTGGAAAGTTTGAGCTCTGAGAGACACGTTAAAATACCGAATAGAGAAGTGACCGTGCTCCAAGGCTGTCAAGGCTTAACGTTATTACCTATAATTATGTATATCACGACTACCGTTGTACTGTGGACTTCAGCAGCGCTGAAACAATGATGAACATAACTGGATTTTCATTTTAGGGCCATGCTGCCACTGTGCAGATATATACAGACGAAACGATTTAGAATACAGGGACATGTTTTCAAATTATCTCGCAATGCAGAGATGCAGAAAAAAAACCTGTCTACCATCAAACCGACCCGTAGATAAGCTGTCAGAGCACAGGTTTTGCAGCTTCAGTATATAAATACTCACACGGTGTGTCAGATCTCAGCGTGCTGCTGAGGAACGTGCTGGCGCCTTTGATGGAGGAAGAGAGAGCAGCAAGTTTTAGGCTCCTGGAAGTGGCGTCCAGCTTCTCGTCCTGGGAGACAGGAGGACACAGTAACCGACGGGGCTAAAAGCATTCAGTTAGCAGCACTGTGTGGCTGCAATGCACTTTACACAACAGGAGAAAAAATAAAGAAAATGTGCAAAGAAAAAGAAAACGTGATTATTTTTAGATCTTTTGGCTGGTGCCAGCCAACATTTTTGGCCAACCCAGATTCAACTCGTCAGGTTCACTCCTACACTGCCAGACAAACATCTCAAACAATCGCTGGATTATTAGGAAGTTTTATACATTTAATGTTGAAATAAATCTTTACTCAGATGTAAAAACGTTGGAAGAGGAGTGAGAGGGAGGTCAAGACATCAGAGGCAACAGCCAGAATATTTACACATCCAGTGTTTCTGTAGCTTTCAGTCATTCACAGAAACACATCTATAAACGTAACAGGTTTATTGATAAAGATTTATGACCTGAAAAACTAATAACATTCCCATCTGACCCAGCTGAATTTTTGGTTCAGTGCTCATTAGCAAATGTGTACCTGTTCACCATCACCATGTTATTGGTTACAAACCAATCAGGGTCAAGCGAGGGGCTGCCCAGCTTTACTGACCTGACATTACAACCAGCAAAGGAAATACAGGTGATGACACTGATGTTCAAACATCATTACACTGACATTCAGAGTAGAGTGCAGGTGTGGTTGCATGCGTGTGGACAGAGAGGGGAAAGTTAGTCTTGTTCGATATGTTTGAGTATGATGGAACGTAACTATTCATTCGGTTTGTAAACTACAGAACATTCATTTTAAGTAAAACTGGCAGCAGCTATCTTGAGTTGCCTGATGGCGTGATGACGTTAAGATTCAACAGATTGAACAAATTGAATCCCAATCTATCCAATAACTCTGACAGACCGACTGAGAATGTAGCCACAAATATAGCCGATGTCGTCTCTTGGTTTCTTTTATATAGATCATCAATGTTACAGATGTCCTGTCTGATTAGAGCTGTAGAAGTACAGGTGTTTCCAGCAGAGAGCAACTGTTACATTCAGCGTGGAGCTGTTTGTTGTTGCTGCCATTTCTGACACTGATCAAGATGGAAGTCTCGTAAAGACACTCCATCCATCCTTTCACCGTAAACAAACCTCGGGTGGGCAGCAGCTATTAAACTAATGCAATCGCCACTTATCGCTCGACATGGGAGTCATTTGGCAAATCAACGGGGTAATCTGGCAGATTAAACCATTTAAAAAGTGACTGTATTGCTGTTTAGGGCAGGTTGAAAACTGCTGATGGCAATCAGCTGTCAACAATGATGTCTTGATGGCCCCCTTGACGGCTTTCTGGCACAGAGGATGACTGAAGTACTTATAAGTGACTGGTAAAATTCAGCTTGTGTTTGAGTGTACATTTGTGCCATTGCTCAAGCTCGTCCCACTCCGTCCATCCATGATGCATTACCAGCATGTGAAATTATTCATTTATTCACACAAGTTGCAAATTAGGTACAGTGCACACATTGGCACCGGTGTGGGCGAGCTAGACTCATAAATGGCTCTCAAAGTCAGGCTATCCTTATCCAAACCGCTGCTGTTGAACAAAGCAGCGCAATTAGTGACTGAAATAGAAAAAAGTGTGGGTTGTTGTTGGGGAGTGAAGGCTCTTGTACGGCATTATAAAGCTCGTTTTTCTACAGTACAGCATCACATCTGTCTGCTGTGTGTGTGTGTGTGTGTGTGTGTGTCGTACTCTGTACTCCTGGATTCTGCGCTTGGACTCGTCAAGTTGGTGCTGTAGGTCCCAGACGATCTCTTTGTATTTGGTGTAGCGCTGCTCTACCATTTCCCTCTGTCGCTGTGACTCCTGAGGGCACAAAATGGAAGCTGTGTCATAACAATCGACCATAATAAAAGACACAATTGTCCTTCACGAGGCCAAGAAGACAAAACTACTGAGCATTTAAACATCAGGCTTAAACCTCATATATAATAGAAGAACGAAACAACATTGATTAACTGGATTCATGTGTAAATAATACATGTAAATCAAGACTATTCCTTGGTGGTTCTCTACCTGCAGTTTATTTAATGCGTATTAATGTTTCATATTTTACTGCACCTACTGTTGGAGCTCAACTACTGTATTTAATTAGTGGTTCTACTTTTGGTTCTACAATCCTACAAATAAATGTTTCAGGTGAGACCTTGGTTTCTGAGCCACGGTCCAGTTCATATCATGGTTTAAGATAAAAATAGGTTTGTGAAAGAATATTAAGAACGGCTCAAAGGTAGATTAAACTTAAAAACACAACTTCACTAAGTAAACAAACATGAGTAAATTAATAAGAAACGCTTCTCTTCAGACCGTATTAACCAAGTGCGGCAAAAAGTCTTTGAAAAGATGGATTTGAAGGGAACGTGACACAAAGCTTGTAATTAATGAGCAAACTGACACCAAGAGTGCAACAGAAGCTGGTCGACTGTGTCCAGCTTGAAGAGGAAACACATTTTTTCAGAGTCGTTGTTGATGTTGATGTTGATGTTAAACAGCAGTAAAACAGTTTTCTGACACGTCAATACGAATCTGTTTGAAAGTGAAGGTAGCAGAGATTAAATTGTGGCAGTGTGCGTCGTGGCTTTGGACTTGGTTTCAGAATCATTAAACTGCTTTTAGTGAACTCACCTCCAGATCTTTGAAGTTCTCCATCAGACACGGTTTCTCTGGAATTGCCTCCAAGTGGTTCAGGGCCACTCGTGTGTTCTGTAAACCACACACGCCAAAACAAAACCCGGTTATTATCACAGCGAATATTAGATTCTCGGTTTGTCCGATGTTCATATTTAGCCATTAAACTGCAGCCGTTTAATTCTGCAACAAATAAGAACACGACAGAGCGAGAGATTTAACTGAGAAATCAATACAATATCTGTGTTTGTGCAACAATAAATTAAAAAAACATTTCCAAAGTGATTCATCTGGATGTGATTCTTAGGAGACTGTAAACTGTAGCTCAGAGCGTCAAGACCACAAATGATGTTTAAGTGTAATCATTTTAATTATAAATGTCTTCTAGCATCATTTAAGACTCGATAAATCATAAATTACCATGTAAGGGACAAGTTGAAAGCACTTTAATGCTTTAACTAAATAGTAAATAGAGAATTACCGCTGGTAAATACTGGGGCTACATCCCAGTTCCCTTTAATTGCCTCCCCTTCCCCTCATTTGTGTTCCTTGTTCCTCAGCACTTCTTATTTACGACCAAGAAAAAAAGATGAAAGAAAGAGATGCAAGGACGAAATAATGGATCAAACACATATTCGGTAATATGAGATGTTGTTTCCAGTCAAAGGTCACCTGAAGCAATGATTACTGATGATGGCTGCACAGCTGGATCTGCTGTCCGTGGGCTTTAACTGCTCTGTGGCGGCCACACTGATGCCTTTTTATTTGCAGAGATAATGGGATGTGCTATCCAAATAACAAGCGCACACAGCTGATACTGTTTTTCTGTTTTTGTTGTGTCTCTTTTGATCAGCACATTAAAGAAATCACCTAGATCGCCTTTTTCCACCTACGCAACATAGTTAAAATTAGGTCTCCTCTGTCCGTGGCTGATGCAGAGATTCTAATTCATGCGGTTGTTTTCGTCTAGATTGGATTACTGCAGCGTGCTGTTGTCTGTTCTACTGCTCACTACTACTAAAAATCTGCAAATGGTTGAGAACGCTGCAGCTGGAATCCAAACTGAAACCAGAAAGGTTTGATCACATTTCACCAATTTTAGCTCCACTTTACTGGCTCCCTATCCATGTCAGATTGGACTTTAAGGTGCTTCACACGCCTTATAAAATTGTAAATGGTCTTGCCCCTTCATTATCTGTCTGATCTCGTTATATCTCATCCCATGCTTTACACTCTCAGGATACCGGGCTCCCCAGAGTTAGAAAGAAGTCAGCGGGCTGCAGGGCCTTTTTCCTATCGTTCCCCCGTTTCTCAAGAATAATCTCCCTGCTGACATCAGACAGTCTGACTCAGTTGAGGCCTTTAAAAACTCTCTTTTTGAGTTAACTTTCAATTAAGTACTTATCCTGCTATACTTCAGGCCTAGTAACTGTTACCATTTGAGTTCCAGCAGATAAGTCTAGATTAATCTATCAGAAGGTACGATATGTGAAACGACTAGAGCGAGTTGTTGTTTTCTGCTCTCGGTCCATCTTAAAATGGCTGTTGCTGGGAATGCAGTCTATGCAATGTTAATTATTTCACTATATTAAAAAAAAAAAACACTTAAAAATGCTTTATAAACCAATATCAAACCATTTTAAAGTTGTTTCTAAACAGTCAGAAATGATTAACTATAGTTTAATTTACAATTTATAAATGATGGTTATTATTCAGTGTTACACAATTTCCTTTTGATTTCTATCATATTCACTGTAGCGAGAACTAATAATGGCGTGTGTCAAGCCCACATGTTGCCAGCCATGATGTCATCCCGCCTGCTCAATTCAAAAGCTAATTGAGGACTTTTGTAGCGACACACTCACTCAGTGCGATCTTTGATTGAGTAACTACTCCAGCCGCACTCCATTCTATTCATCCCTGCACTGTACATTTCAATAGCCTTCCCATTCCCATTCAGACGGAGCATTTAAGCATCAAAAGAACTGGTTGTTACAAGGTGTCACGCTGATTGCTACACTGAGAGGCACAATGACACACAAGCAAGACCGGCACAACCCACACTGAACTGGAGGACGGGTCAGTGCTTCCTGCCGCTGTGTTGTTGTGGTAAGCAGAAAATTATTGGACTTGAAATTAGTCTTAAGTATTTTCTCATCTTTCTCACAGCAGCTAATTGGAAATTCAAAGTGGTAACATAATTGTGATGGATGGACAGCTTCATCAAATTTTTTTTTTCTCCCCCAAGCGAGTAAAACGCGTGCGGGTCAATACAAGTTTTCAGTAGTGCTAAGTAATTTTGGGCTGACGTCTTATAGCTGATTAAGGATGTTAGTGGTGAACATTAACCGTGTGGACGGTGAGGTCAATACTGTACTGTCAGTGCAGCTTGGTTCTTAACCCCATCAGTAAGACTTATGATGATTAACAGAGCTCTGAGCCTTGACTAAAGCAATCACTTCTAACCCTCCGTTAGCTTTGTATGGGTTGTTAAACAAACATAGCCTCAGGTGAACCTGCCCACACAGCTGCATCAAATCATGCTGAAAGTCAACATGACTTCTTGATTTAACAGCCCCGGGGCACTTCACTTCACAACAGGTTATTTAAAGTTGAATATATATAGCAATTTTATTTATGCTGTACTTTGATTCAATAAATCAAACCTTACCATCTCTAGGTCCAATACACGGTCCTGTTCGGACACAAAAACAGGAATATCAGTTTATATACATATAAAAGTGAGATCCAAAACCAAATGAAAGGTTAACTCCAACTTCACACATTAAAGTCTGTTACTACATATGTGAAAAGTAGCATGAAGTCTTTTGTGGCTCCGGAGGAAGCTGCATGAAACCTGATCAATTGAATTCAAAAGGTTTTATTGGCATTCCATTTTATATGTGTTGCCAAAGCACACTTAGATTATAAAAAAAAATTAACAACAAACAAGTTAAAAGAACATAATGTCACTCAGTGGCTGTTGCATTGTGGGTAATTCAGGACTCTGTGTCTAGCACTGCACTCCTATAACACTGTTGTGCTTACAGATAAACCAACGATCAAGACAGCCTTTTTTATCGCATTGTTTTCCTTTTCAAAACCTGGTGCCTACATTACCCACAATGCAACCTTGCCACTGAGTGACATCACTGGAGGAAATTCATCAGACTACATGCGGCTTCCTGTGGAGCCACTAAAGGTGTAATACTATTTTATTTCACATTTGCAGTAGTACTTCCCAAGACCTGTGAACACACTTAAATGCGTATAATGTGTGGAGTTACCCTTTAAAAGATCCAAAGAAGAAATGTTTCCATGTCTTTTTTGATTATAGCCACACATTATAAGCAGGTTGTGAGTGGGCACTGTCTAATCAGGCCTGTGAGAGCTGACCAATCAGAGCAGACTGGGCTTCTCCGGAGGGGGGCTCTTTAAGAAACAGGGGCTAAAACTGATAGTTCAGACAGAAAAGGCATGAATATGAGTGCAGTATGAGCAAAATAATGCGTTTTTAGAACATTAAATGATCTAAACTTTTCTTGTAGACTCCCCAAAATAAAGTATTTACCTTAAAGTGAGCGTAACAGTGGACCTTTAAGGCTCAAACTAATAAAACTGAGCCCAGACAGTAAGTCCAAGTAACTGCTCAAAATGGTAGATAATAAGAGAGAAACCAGGTGTGTGGGGGAGAACAGTGACAGAAGAGAGGGATAGTGTTCCAACAAATAGGTACCAAGGGAGGGAAACACAAGGGGGCTAGAGAGAGTCTGTAGCACACAACAGGCTTCTTATCACACACACCGACACACACACACAAAGACAAACCGCTCTCGCCGCTCATCCAGCTCCTGACTGATGTTCCCTCTCTAACGATGCATAAGTGATGCTATGCCTCTTATCTGCCACTCAAACACACACCTGCTCTTCCCCCCCGACCGGCTGCCTCTCCCCCATCTGCCCGTAATGTGTTGACGGTTTGTAACAAGGGTACTTTCTTTTCCTCAGCCCACACCCCTCCCAGATTCTTGCTCGTCTGCGTCCCTCACTCTATCAGTCCTTCCTCTCTACATCTCTCTCTCCTCATCCTTCATAATTAAAAGCTCGGCTGGGTCTGAGAGGGCTGATTAATTGCACACGAGCTCTGGCAGGTGCCATCATGCAGCCACAGATGGGACCCGGGTATCCAACACAAACGCACGCACGTTCACAGAGGTACAAACGCACCTTTGGATAGAACAAATGCTTAGCAGACATTTTAGTGTGTGTGTGTGTGTGTGTGTGTGTGCGCTTGTAAGCATGTGTTTCGCTGTTTAATGGTGAGTAAAGGGCCGGTGAGGGTGCTGGGGGCCAGTCCAATCCAGACTAGGTGAGTTGGTGGCCTGCCAAATGTAGATGCTGCGGTACTGAAAGACAGAGACAAGGCCTCTGGTGGCTTTTAAACTCCAAGGCCTCGTGTCTGCAGTAATTAGCTACTTGTCCAAGCAAGGCTAGAAGGAGTCTGTCAGGCCCATGGCTGTGTACTAATGTGTGCAGCACTGCATCACAGAGCTCAGATGACTAAAGCCCAGCAGTTGCTCAAAAAACAACCCTACAGATATGCAAAACAGAAAGAGAATTTGAAGGCAATGTGGTGCATAAACAGAAGAGTACCAGCTGTCTTTTTTTGGCGACATAGTTGAAATTAGAGGCCAGCTGGATATTAAAAATCTATCTTTCATGGTGCAGATGTAGAGACACATATGAACAGACAATCAGATAAGGATTAATAAAGAAACAAAATGCTAACCTGAAGGCCCCTCATTTCTTCCTCCTTCCCGCGACTCCTCTCCAACAGCTCTGGAAAAAAACATCACAGTTGAGTTTGAGAGTTGAATTTGCCGGCAGAGAAATGTGGCAAGGAACTGACCCTTTTATAGCAAAGAGCTGTACAGTTCCTTTAAGTGTCCCAGTTAGCCATGTCAGTGAGTGAGCAAGCACAATGCTGGATACAATGGAACAAGCTCAACTGTATAAAATTGCAGCTGTGCCTTTGTCTGCTGCCAAAAGGGTTTATTAAATAACTAAATAACCCAAAATGATCTGTTTTACCAATTTCAGCCTATGAAGAGTGAAAAAGTAGGCCCAGCCACTAAACAGGCAAATCAAAACAAAATTAAATTAGTGTCATTGTCGTGTGGTGAATGTCACACACCCAAACATGTTCGACTGTCTGGATTATTCATATCCGAACAGGTGGAGGAAAGACAATCTCTGCGTGTGTTTGTTGTTGAAAGCAACAGCAAATTGTTTTTAATCACTATCACTGCGTGTTTGTTTAATGAGTTGTTAATTTGGAGGAATAACTGATTTCATTTAGAAACAGAATTATATTAAGCAAATGCCACAATATTTACCCAAGTTTACTTTGTCTGGCATTATGCAGAGCAGAGTACGCTTTATTGACATGGCGGCAACACATTATGAGAATAACAAAGAAGAAGAAAATGTTTTTTAAAAAAGATTAGGATATTGTTTAAATTAACGCTAATGCAAACTGACAATCAGAGAAGATTCTTTCATAATCTGAGAAGCTCTGCACACACACATTAACATACTGAAATCTCATTGGGTATTCCCAAATTCACTATATAATTACTTTTAGGGGTGCACCGATCCGATATTAAGATCGGATATCGGCCCCGATATTGACAAAATAGCTGGATCAGGGATCGGAAAAATTAACAGATCCACAGGCGGATCCAGTTTTGTTTTATTTTCCTCTGTCGCAGCACATCCTACATTTTATTTATTTTAATTTAAGAAGTTTGATTACATTCTGTTTTAGATTTGAATGCGCAATTGTTTTTTTTCTAAATAACAAATAAATAAGAATTCAAATATTTTTTTATATGTTTACAATGTTTGGTAACTGATTATTTTGTCTTAGTTAGGAAAGTCTGGTGCCTTTAGTCTCTTCCACATGGTGGGAGGAAGGTATACAGTTTATTATTAATTCAACAACGGTATCAGATCGGTAATCGACAGATACACAAAGCCCAGGCATCAGTATCGGTATCTTGGTTGTGACTAAATCTCCATCTCGTCAAGCAGGTGTGCATAGAAACAAACATACATCTTAAACTGGCCAACACACTTGACTTAATTCTTAGTGAAACACCAATTCTGGCTACGGGATTACACACATCTGACTTTAAACTTTGGATAGGTCGTCTAAGGTTAGAACTGCTGTTATCTACACATGCAGGGAAGGGCTTTTTTAAAAGTAAAGGCCAATAGAGAGTCCTGCTCAAGTGATTAAAAGGCTGCAACAACAATCTGACACTCAATTACTGTATATCTCACAAGGCTTCTGCAGGCTGCTGGCGTTAACACTGATGAGCAGACAAGTAGTTACAATAAATCTCATAAGAAAACAATTTCCAGATGGATAATATAATAGGCAGCAAAAACAACAATCTGTTATGATGTCGACAGGTAAACTTAAATATAATTAGTATTTGCGTCATTGCATGGCTGAGTATTTTGCTACAAATTCATCACGTCATTTGCACTCATCACAATGTACGTGTTCATGCATGGTAGGGATTTGTAAGTCTTGTCTAGCTCTGCGATAATCACAACAAGAGAGCAACTGAGCAACCACTTTACTGCGAAGCCACATTCAAAGCACAGCTGATAAAATCTTAATTTGCACGCCTTCAGTTCAAATAACCAGATCCTGAAGCTGTTGTGACATGCGGATTACTCTTAAGTCTAATTACTACAGAGACCATATCAGTGCTTCTGCCTGCAGTGAAGACAGACGAGGCTACTTGTGTCAAATGGCTGATTGCGTCTAAAGACAGAGTGAACTGTGTTTCTAAAGGGGGTCAGGAGACGAGGCCGGATCATCTGACGGCTTATCTAAACGGTGCAATACCACCGCTATAGCCAGAAAACAGAGTGAAATTACAGACAGTTGATTGTCTCTGGTACAGGTGTTCCAACCCCCAGTTCAGGTCTACATCTCTCGCTCTCTCTCTCTCTCTCTTTATGGTCTCACTGTGTCTTTTAACTCGCTTTCTCACTGTTAATGGAACACAAATTAGGCCCCTTGTCCCTGTATTGTTCAGATGAAGCACTGAAAACAAGTTGTTCTTCCTCCAGCAGTTAGAGCTCATTAGGAGAAATCCAGTGAACAATGGGACTTGGGATGGCGAAAAAAAACAAGACCATTTCCCACAGAAATCCCAGAGTTCACACACATTAAGAGGCTCTCTCAAACATTTGTAATCATAAATAGACAGGCCCGTCTGCACGGTCTTAAAAAACAATGCATCGGATGCACAGGCACAGACGGCCATTTTAACAAGCATCCATTACAATGCAGCACTCTGTGACAAAAAGACTTCAGTAATTTGCAGGCATTTCATTATTAATTGCTTTTAATTACAGGATGATTAAAATGTAAATGAGTGAGGAAGAAAAACAGGAAGTCAGTGTCTGACTAGGCTGTATCAATCAAAAGGACAACTGGTCCAACAGTCGAGGACTAACTTTATTTTCATTAAGAGATTGCTACGGTAAAAATTCATGTCGTTTCAGTGTCTTAAATACAACAGGATTAGAATTATTTTGGGTATTAGCCGCCTAATAAAAAAGACAGAGCCTGATTTACCTCACATGATGCTTTGCTTTTTATACTGGGTGTGTGAATGACTCACTTGGCATGCTTTAGAGAACTACTACGAGAAAAAACATCAGATTTCACTCGAGTTTGAGTGAAATCAACGTGCAGGTATTTTACTTATTCACAACTGTTTGTGTACCTCTCTTCTCAGTGCTGAGGGAGTGCAGCAGCTTCTCCTGTTGGTCCAGGCGCTGCAGCAGAGACGCCTGCTCCGAGTCCCGGCTCTGCCTGAGTGCCTGCAGTTGATCCCGGGTTTGTTGATGCTGCTTCTTTAGGCGCCGTTCTCTCACGCTGCCCTCCCGCACCTCCTCACACAGCCAGCGGAGCTTGGTCTGGTTGGTTAAAGAAATATAAAATCAATGCATGATTGCTCTCGATAGGGGTGAAGTGGGATGGACTCTGTGGGCTCTTACAGTTAAGTTTATATTAAATATTTAAGAGGATCAGAGCATTAGGAACGAGGCATTACTAAGGCCTCCCTTTCTGCATTTCAGACCCATTTCATTTAAAGAATGTTTCCTTTCATAATCATATACACAGGGCTGTGCACCAATTGTTTTTCTGAGTCTGCACACTAATTAATGCAAAGGACATCACAGGACCTTAATTAAATCACAAAAACTGCCTGATACGAGAAAATCACAGGGGAATCCTGTTTTCCCTTGAAAGCCAAATTCTTTCATAGTGAAGATACATCTTAATTTCTCTTTTATCTCAAAGGCTTCTTGCTCCAGTACTGTCCATGCTACGAGTTTACAATTCTCTTGAAACCAATGTGCCATCATAAATCATTTCTTTATTAAAAAAGTCCCGTGCTAATTATTTGACCTGTTCAAGTGATTGGCTAATGGCTGTCAAGTGATTATCGAATAAAGTCCCACATGCAAAGACCAAATGGTGGAACGCTGCTTTAGAGATTTCAAACAACTCTGCTCTTGAATGTAACTGTTGTTGTTTATCATTTTTGTATGCATTTATTCTGGCTTAAAGACCTATTGTGCTTTTTTTCCCCATTGTATTCCTTTACTTCTGTGTTTTATATATGTCCTGCATGTTAAAAGGTCTTGAAAGTTTAAAAGCTCACAGACCACACCAACAGAAACTCCTGTCTTCAACAGAAAACACTGTTCCCGAAGTGCCTGAAACATCTCGTCATCATTATTTTGTCATTTTCAAAAAAATTAAGAGAGAGCTAGACTTCAAGCCCTGCCGAAATAAGTACGATAAAAGCTGTGAGTAAACACAGTGCAGCCCACTGTCAAGCCATCAGGTAATGTACATATATTTACAACGCTTCATTCAAACAGTTGTTTGAGCCGTGCAAAATGATTGGTGAAATGGGAATTCTAACTGTACTCTATAAGCCCGTAAATCATATGTAGATTTTTCTGAACACAAAAATGGCTAACTAGGGAGCTAATTATCTCTGTTGTTCTCTAGTGTTTTGTTCTTGTAAATGCACAGTGCTCTGAAAGCTTTCTGACAGCAGATATACATTATGGTGATAAACAGTATAAATTGTGTAAACACATTTTAACACAGTATCATGCATCACCGCCACAGCCATAATTACATGTTTCTTTCGTGGAGCACATCACTGAAATATGAAATTGGATCTGATTTGTCTTGGAAAGAAGCCAGGAGGCAACTACTAACGCAGAGGAGAAGAAGTTAACTGCAAGAAGGCAAAACATTTAATAAAACTGCGTCTGAAACTTCATTAATTAAGAGAGATGCTCACTAAAGGAGAACGTCACGTCGACAGCGATGCTGGCTCAGAGGAATGAAAACTCCAGAAATAATGCACTATGACTGAAGTTGTAAGGGTACTGGAATTTACAGTTGTCCTTGCCCTTATGATTATTATGGAAACATTCTGTCACAAATCCCTGAACCTCACAGTTTCATTATGATCACTGCTGACTCTCAACACACATCAGTGCTCAGCCGAGAAAAGTGGTTTCTTTGACAATAAATCATCTTCTCTGCGAGGTCACGGTACAGTAAATGTTTGTTTAAACAAGCGGCGTACAAACATGTATTCAACAATGCAACCATATGTGGTCGGAACAAGACTTTCATGTTTGTGAGGGCGGAAAAATTGGTTACATAAATTATATGCTTTTGTCCTTCACTAATCTTCTATATAGTGTAGGCCTGTATAGGAGTATGATGCTCATGGTAATAGTGTCACATGCTTCATCCTGTGTTTTCCCACGTATACAAGTGATTACTAAAAAAAAATCCTTTGTACAGAAGGCAGCACGACTGCATGTAATAATCATACCTTTGTCTCAGCAAGCCAGCGGTGGGGGTCTTTCACTAATCCAGGTTTCTGGGAGATCGCCTATTAGAAGAACAAACACGTGAGCGTAGCTGCCTTCGTTATCATGCATTAAAAAGCTGCTCTTCCAAAAGCCAACAATGCAAAGGAGTGCAAAGAGATGTTGAGGTTTGGGGATTTTATGGATGTATAGGTTGTCTCAATAGACACAAATATACATGAAGAAACATCCAAGATGTAAAAAAATGCAAAAAGACAAAAATGAAATAGTGCTGGAAAATGTGAATGGACAAACAACCGAATAAAAAACAGAAGAGCAGCCCCCTGTCAAACCCTTAACTTTGTGAAGAACGGCTTCTGCCAACTTAAATTGGCGTGCGTGTGTGTTAAACAGCCTATGACACTACACATGCTGGTGCATGCACACACACCTACGCACAGATCTTGTGTGTGTGTGTGTGTGTGTGTGTGTGTGTGTGTGTGTGTGTGTGTGTGTGTCGTAAAAATGAGCTCAGGGAGTATGTTCCATCCTGCCCAGACAAGCTTGTCAGC
>OMLP01003748.1:41714-70616 GCA_900302685.1 Spondyliosoma cantharus | reverse complement strand
TTAAATTGGCGTGCGTGTGTGTTAAACAGCCTATGACACTACACATGCTGGTGCATGCACACACACCTACGCACAGATCTTGTGTGTGTGTGTGTGTGTGTGTGTGTGTGTGTGTGTGTGTGTGTGTGTGTGTGTGTGTGTGTGTGTGTGTGTCGTAAAAATGAGCTCAGGGAGTATGTTCCATCCTGCCCAGACAAGCTTGTCAGCATCAGCAATACAAACTGACTGTCTGCCAGCTCCTAATGACTGCTGGCACGCACACACACACACGCGCACAAACACACATACACACACGCACACAACAAAAAGACACTCAGATACACAGATAAACACAGTCACAAAACAAGATGGCACTCAGTTCAAAGCACTCCTCCGACCAACACCGCAACTGTTGATATGTGGATTTTTCACCAAAGGTTAACAATCTCGTCTACGCTTCATTACAAGCTTGTTCCACATGAGGACATGAATGCATGTATACATGCCACGACCTGAAATGTAATATTAGATATACCTATTAAAAAATCCAGCCACATTTAACTATCTAAAATCTCCATTGGATCTCCATGTCGCCAATAAGATCTCTGTCCTTACAGAGGCCATTAGGGTAGCACTTTAAGAGGTGCACCAGGTATTGGAAAAAAGTAGTTGTTTTTGTTATTGCCATTTTTTAAATAATGATAGTGGAGAATGAAGATACAGACAGGAAACATGGAGAAATAGCAGCAAATGATATGCAACAGAAGACCACTGACACTGAAGGACGCTCCAAAGTGGCAGCTTGAGCCAAACAGAAAAAAGCTCTCCCATGACTTAGTGACCTCTCTGATTTAGCAAATAACGAAGAGTTGGTCATTTCACATGTTTACTGATGACGAAACAAGACCAAGCAGTCATTCATATCAAAAATGGCCCTGAGTTATAAAAACAAAGGAGGCTGTGTTGGTGGAGGTGTGTTGCTTTAAGTACAAATGAAAGTGGTCAGAGGAAATCCAGTTTGAGTGAGAAATGTACTTGAAATTGAATTGAAAGTTTCAATTAATTTGTGCAGAAGCAGACATAATACGAATACGCATGGAAGGGAAGAATATCACACCAATACACAGGATAACCAAGCAAGGTGACATTATTAAAATATTAAACATTAAACTTGCATTCGTTCAAGTGCTACGGTGGGATGAGGTTATGGCGTCATGTCATGACACAAATTTCAAATCAATCATCTGATATCTGTTAAGCTATTTCAGTCTGGAGCAAAACGGTGGACAGATCAAGTAGCACAGCTAGCCTTAGATGCAAGCTGCTAGCATGTTAACTTGAATCAGCTTGAAGTTACATGCCTATTCGATGAACATGACATGCTCCTGTGGAATATGAAAAGAAATGACTGCTTCTTGGCCCCACGTTTAACCCTCACAAGTGGTTTTGTGCGACTCCGTTTGTAGTAGGGCTGCATGATGAAACCATTGATCAGGAATGATTGTAGTTCACTGTGCATGCATATTCTGCTGTCACTCTCAAGCATCAAACTCCCACGTATCCTTAAATCGAATTAAATTATGTAATATTACATTTACATCTCTTGTAGATTAGTCAGAGACTGAACCGTGCAAGTTCTGCTTTTATGTCAAGCAGCAAAAAGTAGCAGCATGCAGTGCTTTGTGTTAATTTGCCTTACTTGACATTGCACATCCTGCGAGGTGACTATTATGCATGCGCACATTGCGTCAATGTTGAAACAATATACTGTGTAGCCTCAGATTATAGGGAACTTCCTGTCACCTGCTAACACACAAACAGACGGAGCAAACCACAAATCCCATCCTGCTACACAGGCAAAAACACAAAAGAATCCAGAATTCATAACAAACACAAATTCATACGTGCAAACTCACACAGGGCCATGAAACACGTCAACAAGAAAAGTACAAGCTTTTGTTCAAGTGCACCCTTGTGGCAAGGTGTTTACGCATGATCAACAGACATGGAAAGCAAGCAGCAGGATTTTTTGGGATTCTTTCTGTCCTATGCATAGGAAAACAACACTGTCGCTACACAGGTGTCAAGCAACTTTTTCAAGATGTCGCTCAAAACCAGATCCAAGCAAGATGAATTTCCCAAGTTGTTGCAACAGCAGCTCAAAGCACAGCAATGGAGTAGTGCTGTGCAGAGGTCCCAGTCTCGGGGAGTGTACGACCACATGGCAGAGCGTGTGACTGTGTGGGAGGATAAAACATGCCTCACGATATCTTTACTCTTTCCCGAACCATCAAAGGCAGCTCTGCGCATTTGGCAGACAAAAAGGAGGTGAAACTGTTGAAAAACTGAACAAGTAGGCTGGGAGTTGAAAGTGCTTTCTGTGGGGTTGAAGTGAAAGAAATGCCACGATTTTCTCAGCAGCACTGCCGTGGAAACCAAGAGTCTGCCACTGCTAATTTAAATGTGTGACTGCGTGGTTTGTACGTCTCTTTCAGAAGGCGGGTAAATCTGTGACTGTGTGTCTTTGGTTAAAATGTGTTTATTTCACCTCCTGCTGAGAAAAAGGTAAAGATGGCAGAGTTTGAAGGGAAGCAAAATGCAGAGATGTTGAGGCAAAAATCAAGTGGAAAGGACACAGCAAGATGTTTTTATAGAGATTACCAATGTGGCATTTCACTCCATTAAAACTTATAAGAGCAAAGGAAGACAGGGAAAATTGGGAGAGAACAATCCGTGACAAATGTCCCAGGTTGGATTCAAACACAGAACTTTACAGTTAAACAGTGTGCACTCACTTTGTTCAGCTGAGCCAGGAGAGAATCCCAAGAGGAGGTATTCCACAAGGTTTAAGTGTAGGTTCTAGATGTATAAAGATGTGACTATTAACTTGTTTTATAGAAAGTTTTAGCAATTAGTTGCTTTTGGCATCTGATATATCAACTGCCAACATACGGCAAATACCCAATCTTCCATCTGACAGCGCACTACATCTATTAATTTCCCTCTACTTTCAAGGCAGCGCAGTAAAACTCCTTGTATTAGTGCTGCT
Source organism: Spondyliosoma cantharus (assembly GCA_900302685.1). NCBI lineage: Eukaryota > Metazoa > Chordata > Actinopteri > Spariformes > Sparidae > Spondyliosoma > Spondyliosoma cantharus. Next base: position 67,588 of record OMLP01003748.1, on the reverse strand, counting down.
AAAGAGAAGGAAGGACGGTTCCATGAGGTAACTGAAACCTTATACGGCCTTTAACTGTTAATGATTTCCCTCATTAGGCCAATCACTTGCGAGTTTGACTCTTTTCAACATGACAGGTTACAGATGAGGCGAGGCGTTTTCTCGCATGTCTGGCTGCAGCGTTGCTGAACCAGATTGGGGAATCTATATGAGCAGATAAGAGCAGGCTGAGTTCATTAGCCCAGAGCAGCAGAGGAAAACCAGCTGCTAGCAAGTAGGGTGGGGTGGGACTGTACATGTGTCCCATGAGGGTTTAGTGTACGTGGGTGTGAGGATGTCCAGTAGGGAATATGTGTAAAACATCAGAGTTTCTCAGTGGTACTGTAAAAACCTTACTGTGCAAAATAAGCTTTAATGTACATAATCTAACATCTACCAGGCTAGTTATATAATATACACGTACTGTACATTCAGAGGTCTTCTTTTGCAGGTAATCAAAATTATGCACACTGACACTTCAACATAGTCAAGCATGGTACCATGTAGTAGAATTTTCATCTATCGGTTTAGTGGCTGAGCCATGTTACCCTATGCTGAACTTTAAGAGTGTACCAATGATGCTCTAAATGTCAATTATAGTGTGGCACTCTGTGATCCGTGTCTGGGCGCAAAGAGGGGGAAAAAAACTCTTTGGTTGACTTCTGACCTTGACATCTCAAAAGTTTCATCCGAAACAGAATCCAGAGCTCAGCATTGCTTTTAGACGGGCCTTTAGATAATTTAAAGGAATAGTTGAACATCTTTTTGGAAATGCACTTGCCTATATTATGGACAACTAAATACTTGGGGGCCAGAAGAAGACATTTGATGTTATAATTCTTGTCTCTTGGAATTTATAATGGATTTCTGACAAAATGATTAACAGATTAATTGAAAACATCATCGGCAGATTAATCGATGATGAGAAAAAAATGTGAATTGCGGTCCTGTGGTGTTTTTAGGCCACAGCAAGTCAAACCAAGCCGCACCGATTTGCTTTTCCATCCCCAGTTTTATCGGCCAAGTTGAGCGGAGTTACACCTGCGATGGACCTGCTCCAGAAAATGACAAAGCTGCACCTGTCCCGTGTTCGAGCAGGCTGTGGTGACATCTCACGTCTGCGGCAAACCCGTAGCAAGCACCCTCCGCTGTGTGTTGCAAATCAGTACTCAACTCGAGTCTGTAAGTAAACACGATGAGAGAAACCAAACATCTGCTGTTTCGTCATCCTTTCTTTCAGCCATTTCGGTAGTCATGTTTAGTTATTGCTGTAATGTGTGCAATGTATTTCCTGTAATGCAAATCCCTCACCCTCGCCGCACTCAGTCAAACCGAGCAGAGCCAGGCCGGCAGTCATATATGAAAAAGTGTGCTCAGATGAAAGTGGCACAGACAGAAAGCATAAATGTTCTCCGGGATTTCACCCATTGCACTTTAACCAAGCCTAGCTGCGTGAGCAGAACCTGACACACAAAACCAGACAGCTCCTGTATTTTTCTTTCCTTTTGGCTTTATCCCATGGTCTCTAAAGTCTGTCCACTTAATTATGAAAATGAATTAGGAAATTAAATATTGACATTAAAAAGTAATGATACTGGAACTGGATCAGATGACTGCATAAGGAAAAAGAGTAGCTTGTAGTGCCAAACATACTGAAAATGAATGCTCTGTTCACCTTTTACCTCACTGTTTTGGTTCTCTGGCGCACACAGACACTGAATTCTCTCAACAACCTTCACAAAACTGTAGGCAGCCATTTTCAGCACACAATCTCAGAGACAAGAGCGTGATACTTGTCAGCATGAGTTGACCATCTTGCAAACTAAGGACCCAAATATTTTTCTCAGGAGTTGGTGGACCATCAGAACCAATAGTCAAGTCAATATTGGACCAATTAGGGAGTCAAATGGAATGTTAATGTTGTTCTGTGTCTGGTGAGTGGATAAAAAAAAGCTATCGGCATATCAGCCTTGTGGTTCTGCAATTTTCTTTGGCTGTCTTTCTGCCTCATAGTGGCTAAAAGCAGCTTTAAGCACACAAACTACAAGATATTACATTGGATTAGGTATAATGTCATTAATAAAAAATACCTGCAGTTTATCTTCACCGTTCCTAGCCAGGCTGCGACAAGCTGCATCCAGCTCCTCACCCATGGAGGTAAGGACTGCCTGTTGCTCTGCTTCCATCCGCAACACCTTCTCCTCCAGCTTAACAAGCTCCGACTCTGAAGCACGTCTCCGCTCACCTGACCTGACCTGTGGAGGAGGGGAGAGAGCTGAGTGGGACATTGTGGATGCAAATTAGCGCTCACCGTCAGGGGTTCCTCAGTTACGTCATTTGAATCCTACAGGACAGAATATAAGGGCACTCATTACAGCAGATTTTCCAGCGAGTTTTGATTATTACAAGATCAATTTCAGTGTTTTTTAAAGTGTACTGTAAAATATATACTCGGAAAGAAAGGCAACCTTGAGCATCAAGAGAGCCATTCAGTTTCCTCTCACACAAACAGACCTGTTTGACTTTGCTTCTCTGGCCTGCACTGTCAATAATTTCTGGGTCCCTACCAGCACATACTCAATCAATACGTCCGAAGCACAGGAACCAACTCATCAGTGCTGTCAGGGGACACTGTCACAGGTCCTGTCCCTGAGATAATAAACCACCCATGTTATATTAATAAGAGCCCCTTTTTCACAATTCACCCGATTTCAAATCAATACATGGATCCCCCAAAAATACAACATATGGGGCCTGTCAGAGAGGCGAAGAGGGGTTCAATACTTAATTTGCTGTTGTAAAACACTAAAGGGCATATTGATAAAGCCCTTTAAAAATAGTGCTGAATTGGCAGCACTTAACCTTTTGACCCATTCTCACGTGTGTATGATCACATGATCTTACCAGACATCCTGGACCTTAAAGGGAAGGAAGGAAAGCAATGTCACTTTAAGTTAAAATGTTGTAATATTTTTATATAGTATTTGTAGCTCCCTGTTGCAGCCATTTCTAAAAAGCAATACCTTTGCGATTGCTGTGTGAGCAGCCAGTCCTTTAGACCACAGATTAATTATCTTGTTAACATTACAAAGCAGAATTACATAGCCTTGTTCTTTTATCCTCGTGTGCTAAACAAAGGTATCAAATGAGTTGTCAGAGAAACAATGTGAAATCTGCACATTCAGTGAAGCGTAGGCTTCTGTTAAAACTGGGACTACAATGGCTGCTGATGTCTGCACGGTTTGTCTTACCCTTTAAATTCTTTTCATATTAATGTCCTCTGACTTCTTCTGTCACGACTAATTAGAATCAGCAGAGATATTTCAGAACTCCTTCTGAGCACGCAGACTTCCCTGATATGACAACAGATACTCCGCGTTTATTGAAAGTTTCACATCATCCGATATTTGTCAACACATGGAGGAGGAAGCAGGGCTTACTTTGTCATCCAGCTCCTGTTTGAGTAGCTGGTATTTTCTGTGGAGATGCGCATGTGCCTCGTCTTTTGTGCTCAGCTGCTCTGCCAGTTTATCACACTCATCCTTCATCCTGTCCAACTTGATGTGCAGCGCCCCACACAGCTCCTTGTCTGACGCTGCATCTGCCTAGTAGAGAGAGGATGCGTTTAAGGCCATGACACATGCAATAATTTGAGATAATGAGGACCGATGGTTCCTCTGCTGCAAAAAATATCAACTTAAATGTGATTTCCATGCCCCAAAAATACACTTGGAGCATGAGTAAGTAGTGCAAATTCATTTTGAAAGTGGTTATTTCACTGACATAATGCTAATTTGTGAATATTTGGCGCAGCATTTCATATTTGTTAAAAATTGTGACTCACATCTGGCAGGTACAGGGTGAATTTATAATAAGGACTGACATGACATTCTGTGTCAGAGAACATCATGTAATAGGTCAAGGCAAGGAGGGAAATGCTATAGCAAAAGACTCTGAAGTCTTCAAGTCATGCCTCAGTCCAGCTTTGAAAAGGCAAATCCAGCCTGAGACATTAGCTTTCAATCTGCATTTATTACATTATGTCACACAGTTCAAGATATCGTACAGTGGAATAAACAACACTGACCGACGACTGGGTGTGACAGGAGTGACACAAACAAAGAAAAAATGGAAAACAAAACTGCTGGAAGTGCAAAGAGAGGGAAAAAACAGATGGAAAATGCAAAATTAGAACTGGAGGGTGGCAGTAAGAGAGGGATTAAGGCAGAGAGAGACAGTGAGAGGGAAGATAGAGTGGAGGAGAAATCAAGACTGAGAGGACAAGGACAAGAAAATAAGAATATGTTAAGCTTTTCCTGACAGTTGACTGTATCAAAAACGTTACACAGGCTTCTGGCTATGCTGTGTGAATATTGGGTGGGCTTCTTAGGGACATCTGTAGCACCCCTAGGCGAGTACTTAAAAACATTCTCGCAAACGCCCTTGTCCTTACCGTGCTCGGAAATGACACCATTACAATGAGCTATGCCAGATATTAATGCCATTCAGCACGGCTAATGGGCTAAACTCAACCATATCAGCGAGGACCATGCCCCTTAAGAAACAATGTACCCATGAGGGCTCATCATTGGAGATATTCAAGGGAGGGGCGCTGGGGGAGTAAGTCAAGTGGAGTCCCCTATCTCCAGCACTGCCTTGATGAGACTTCTGAGGTCTGATATCTGGGGTTTTTAAATATTCACGCTTGGAGCTTTGGAATGGCCGTGAGGATCTACGGGGCACCACACACCATTAACAGCTCAGCTATCCTCGGTTCACCCGCACTCAGAGGACAGAGCCCCGGCCAATGAAGAAAATTACTCTAAATGAGGATTTTGTCTGTGTCTCGCTGAGTCGGAAATATGCCAGATGTTTAGTGGCTGAGGCATGTTTCCCTGTGCTGAATTTGAAGTGTGCGCCAATGATACTCTAAATGTCAATTAGAGTGTGGCACCCTGTGATCCGTGTCTGGGTGCAAATCTCTTTGGTCGGCTTATGACCTTGACAACTCAAAAGATTTGTAACAACTATGACTGTGTGTCACATCTGATACATAATCAAGCAGAGCTCTATTAGACGGGCCTTAAGCTATGTTTAAAGGAATATTTCAACATTTTTGGAAATATATGTATTACATTTTATGCCAAGAGCTTGATGAGAAGGTTGATACTCTTCTCATGTCTATCTGCCTCTCCTGTAATTAAAGCTCTAAAGCTCATCAATTATCAAGTTTTAGCTCATTCAATTTGTACAAAAAACAAAGTGCATATGGGCCTGACTTTTTCTCAGCTGACAGGTAACCAACAGAGATTTTGTTACTTTTGGACAGAGCCAGGCTAGCTGTTTCCCGTCTTTATGTTAAGCTAAGCTAACTGCTGGCTTTAGCTACACATTTCCTCTAGAGACATGTTATAAAAAGTCTTTAAGACCTTCATTACGTTACCTAGAGCACAAATTCAATCCAAAAAATGTATTAAACAACCTCTACTATATAACCTTCTTCACATAGAAAAGAGTATTTTTTTGATAAGTGCCTGCTTTAAAAAAATTTTTTCAGTCCACCATACAAGTACCTGCTGAATGAGTAGAATTTTACAGTCTTACAAGTCGATGTCACAAATGTCACAAGCAAATACCTCATGAATGTGTCAGTCCAAAATGTATGAGACATAACAGATAAACGTGAATCTGTGAACCTTACTTGCTGCTAGGCTGACAGCAGTCAACAAGGCAAATATCAGCTGATACTGCTGCCGATAAATTGGAGCATTCCTAATTTCCCAGACTGTTACCTTAACTGCACGTTGAAATACTTTGAGCATATTTATGAAGGAGCTTACCTTAACCTCCTTCAGGTGTGCTTGTATTTCATCCCGCTCCTGCCTGCAGAGCTTCAGCATGTCCTGCACTTCACGATCCTTCTTCGTCCTGCTGTCCTCCATCATTGCCTTCATGTTATGCAGTTCTTTCTGATGCACGTCTCTCTCAAGCTGCAGCTGTTGCCGCAGTGCAACCCGCTCCTCCTGTGCTGCCGCCAGCTTGGCCTGCAGCTCCAAGGCGCCCTTCTGTAGCTCCTTCTGGATCTCCTTCTTGGAGCTCTCCTCCTCGGCCAACCGCTGGGCTAGCTGGGCATGGGCAGAGGTCATCTGCTTTAGGGCGGCCTGGAGCTCAGCCTGTGTGTCCTGGTCTTTCCGACGATGTCGGGCTTGGGTGTCAGCTCGCTCTTCCAGCCTCTGGTTGTCTTCCTCCAGTCTTGCCTGGACGGCAGCCTGACGCCGAGTCTCCTCCTGCAGGGCAGCTGAGGCCTCCCTCACCTAGGGTTAGGAGCTCTGTTAGAATCTGATCAAAGCTCTTTTGATAACTTTCTTTCTTTTTTCTTTGTGTTAACACTTCAAAACTAAACAAAACAAATCAACATCAAAACTCCAGCCATGTCTGTGGTTAGACAATATTTCTGTAACTACTAGCAAGCCTTTCCACAAAGAGAATTGATATATGTCCATCTTTGCACAACTTCAATGATTGAGCAATTAATCAAAATATTCAAACTACTAATTCAAATTGAAGCTGCAAGTTTTTTGATAATGGAAAATGTGTGACAAACTGCATTATAATGAAGTACTGTTGTGCTGCAGAAATGGCGGGGCTATAAATCTTGTTCTCCAGATGTAAGAAAACATGTTCATTTGCTAAAGAATTGTCACGTCATCATGATTTGATTTATTAGTGTCTTTCCCTGACAGTTTCAATCACGATCCATGGTAAAATCTTACAGGCTGATGGATTCAAATTTAAAGTACAATAAATAATTGAAATCTGACCCACAGTCTAAAGTTCTCCAATTTAAAAAAAAACATTTTTCATTGTGTCCCTGGTGATTTGAAAGATATCATCTAATTCCGGATGTTCAACCCCACACCTCCCGGATTTCCTGCTCCAGTGACAGCTGGCGCTGGCGGGTCTCGGACAGCTCCACGTCCTTGCGGTGCAGCTCTTCTTCGCGCTGGGCCAAGCGGCCTAGGATTTCAGCGAGCTCCCTGCGGGCTGCTTCAGTCTGCTGGCTCAGCGCCTTCAGCTGGGCCTGAGAGCTCTCCTTTTCCCTTGCTGCCTGGAGGGAGAAAGAGGGAGCAAGAGCAGGGGGAGAGAGAGCGTGGGGGAGAGGGTGGTGGGAGAGGGGAGAGGAGAGGAGAAGGGAAATGAAGAATGACAAATGAAGAGGAGGCGGAAGATGGTGTACAAAAAGGAGCTCTAACAATAATGATGAGAGCGAGAGAAAGAGTGACAGAGAGACAGAGGGAGAGAAACATATGCAGTACCAGCTCTTGCACTGATAGGAAAATGCTAGCACTCAGCTCCCTGATAAGGGACAATGGTCAGGTCTGTTCAAGGCAGATTGCTTCTAATACTCTGGCTTTGACTGGAATTTGCAAAGACTTTGCTGTAGCTCAGAACCTAATCATTTAATTGAGCACTTGATTCTCTCCCCTAATTCATTAAGGGGGCAGAAATGATTTTGTAATTAATTCGCGTCACGTCGAGTATGCCAGGTGGGAGTCTGTCTGTCTGTCTGTCTGTGAGGTGCGAGGCTGCTGACTGTGAGTTTGGAGGTGACTCACTCAGTTCAAATGGAATGGAAATCTCTGGGAGGTGACTTTCAAGCTAATAGTCGGCCGTCAATTATTCGACTGAGCACAACTGCGCTAACGTACCTGCAAAGGCACTAAGATTACCTGACTTCATATGCGGTTAAAGTATAATTAATTTAATTCAAGATACATTATTTCAGAGTTTTAATCTGACTTTGATACAAAGCCCCCTCTCTGCTACGTAGATAAAACAAACTGTAAAATTTAATGAAGAAGAAAGGTACGCATATGTATCCAACCACCTTGCTTTGTTTGAGTTGAATAGGAACATTAATAAAAAAGCTCCAGAACATTTTACTATGAACTTGTATTGTAGTGTATTAAAAGGTATTCGGTAGTTTTAAATAGCATTTTCCTTTCATTCTTTACTATAAAACTAAGGCCACTACGGTTTCCTTCTTGTCATTGTAAGGGGTCTACAATATGGATTGCAATGGATGTATATTTATATCTCCGGTTGCCGATTATTATACTTAAAAAGGTATAAAAGGAGCTGCTTTTGTTGATTTTCCAGTCAATTTCTACTAAGAAAGGATATGAGGGAATTAGACCAGAAAAACGTATGTATATGTATATCGCTTCTGATGGAAGGTTTTGATATATTTTCTCTAAAACGCTGAGATTTAAATGTGAATGTGCCCAACACTATAATGTTAAAAAGCAGGGAGGAAGGACTGCTGAGAGACACTGAGCTGCTAAAAAAAATTACATCCGAGCAACAGAGTAGGCATTGTTATGGTGTCGTGTGTCCACAATGTTCACAACACTTGCCAATATGCTGTGTATCGCTCTAGCCAGTCGCAGCAACCTAGTTTGCTCCCTCCATCCACGGACGACAGTTGAGTTGCAGAACTACAGGGGGAGTTTGGCTTAAGTAAGTTTTGTTTTTCCCCTCACTGCCTGGGGCGTCGCCACAAATCAGTCTACTACTGGAGCTGAGAAATGCATTTCAGTGCAAACATTATTGATTACTTTTTAGAACACCCAGTCAAAGTCAAAGCAGCTATGAATGAGCCAGAGACCACTGCAAAGAAAACGAAACAAAGACGGTCTAACAGTGCTGCTAGCCAAGCCAGCGGCGGCGGCGGCAGCAGCAGCAGCAGCAGCACTATCTGGAACACTGGAGACAGAATTGCTGGGAGCGAATGAGTAGAACGGACTCGTATTTGACTTGCAGTTGCCCACCAGTGCCAACTGATACCTAGTCAACTAGTGCCAACAGCATAAACTGGTCTGGTAAACTTTTGCTGTATTCTTTGCAACAACTTAGAGCTTTCACTTAGTTACAAGAACGCCCACTGTCAACAGGGACAAGCCGTGCAGCCACATTAACTCTAATGCACAATTACAATCACACCAATGGCACACGTTTGTTTATTTTATATTACTATAGGTATAATGTTTATATTTTCTTAATGCAGCCTGCTCAGTGGCTTTACCACTGACAACTTCATAGACGATGCATATTGGTACATTTAGGCATCATGGAAAAAACTTTCTAAGTGGAAAAATGTCAGTTTCTTTGGTGCCAAAGTGGTTTTAGTTTTAATAGACTAAACCTCCCATAAATCCACACTTGACATCCAAATAATTGGATGCAAAATGTTGCTTTAAAGAGGCACTTAGTGCTGCACTTCTATAAATGTAGAGGGCTCATAAGGGGAAGCATTAAAAGAAGAGCAGCCTAAATCAAAGCAGCAAAGGCGCAGATATCCTGACTTCTACTCCAACAGCCCTGGATCCTACATTTGCCACAACGCATCTAAAAAAATCCTTCAGTATTCTCAGCTGCTTCCTAAATGCCAACTTTATGTTAAAGATTTAAAGTTTCTGGGTGCCCTCACACTTCTATTTTTGATTCATTTGGACCCTGACCAAGGGGCAACGTTGTATTTTAGTTTTAATTTGGTTCCTGTTCACACAGACTTTTCACATCAGCCCATGAGGAGCAAACATGCAGTTATACAGACTGATAGGCAGCTTTTTGTTTGGACAGTTTTGGCAAATGTATTCCTGCCTCTTCAGGAACCACAAGAGTAAATCAAATTCCGGTGATTGACAGAAGTTTACATAGCACTTTAATGCTTCTGCTGCTCGGCTATAAGATTACTTCCTGAAGAGTTCATACTCAGCAGATTGATTTATCATTAGTTTAGCTTTTAAAATGATGTTAAAATCACATCAGCTCTCATCAAATCCTGCAGTTGGATCGTTTGTTTTTATACCAGAGTCTGCTTGGAAATTGACCAAGACCACGTTCAGTTGTCTGGTCTGCACCAGAGTTCAACTGAGCTTTCACACCAGTCCAAATGAACCGCGCTTACTGAGTAAAACTTAACCGGCTAGGTCGGGTGAACAAATGGCTAAAATCAGTGGACTGTCTGTTTAAAGCAAATGGTAAGATCATTTTTCTCACTTCAAGTGTAGTTTTATAATTCTCTTCGACCAGTCCACTAAAACTCAATGCTCTGTCAGCATGGATCTTTTTCAATGAGCAAAGACTGCCAGCATTATAAAGATCAGCAGTTACTTAGCCGCAGCTGCTTCTGTAGGCAGTAGTGTCAAAAGCCGTGTAATGAACGCATCCGTCTCAACCCACCTGCGAGGCCTTGTCGGTATGGAATTGAGCCTGGGCTCTCGCTTCCTCCAGCTCCTTCTGCAATCTCCTGCACTTTGCCCTCCACTGGCGTACAGCCTCCTGGGCCCTGGTCTTCAGTTCATCTCTGGTCCTGGTGCTCTCCTGAACTAAAGCCTCCATCTCCCTCCTCTCCACCTGCCCTCGGGTCTGAAAGGACGAGCAGATTTAAGTGTATATTCATTCATTCTTTCTAATCTTAATCTATGTTTTTTTTTAACCATGGGGTGGATTCTAAACTGTCTGACAGGTTTTTATTCCGAAGGATTTCATTCCTGCGGTGGTAGGAATTCTCGTTCTAGGAATTAGAATCTCATTCTAATTCTGTAAACTTGTGGGCCAGAATGAGGCACCACAATTAATATGCATCCAATTTGAATTGCCACTAGAATAAGCATGTCTTGTTTAAGGTCCTTGAATTACATGACCTATCCACTGATGAATTCCAGTGTGACTCAATGACAAATATTAAAATACCTGTATCTCCCTCAGCTGCTCCAGCATTCGTAGCTGCTGTTGCTCCCGCCGCGCCAGGTCTGATGACAATTCCTGGTATATAGAAAAGAGAGAAAAGGTCAAGGACGTGTGTGTGCGATTCTGTGACTACTACAGCTAATAGGAGGGAAATACAGAAAGGCAGGAGGACGGGAGCCGAAGGGGAGCAGAGGAGTGAGTTTACGGGAGCCAGGAATAGGGAGAAAAGGAAGCAACAAAAAGAAAAGAGGTATGTACTATTTTGAGGAAAGAGGAGGAAAAAAGGCAAAGACAGAACGGTCAAAAGAGGTTGAGACTGTGCGTTGAATTGGCGTCATATCCACAACGAAACGAAAGTAAGGGCAAGTAAGGTTAGCCTGGTGCCGTTTAGGTATTTAAACTGAATAAGACTGTCAGTTAGGAGTAATTAGTCTTAGACTGATTAAGCACAGACCTATTAGACTGTATATAAATTCAGTCACTGAGAAATTGAATCTTCCGCCCCATTCTCCTCATTATACTTCATTTTTGCTCATTTACCGTTAAAATGAAACATTTCCAGCGACTATTTTGATCTAGACATAAAAACCATAAGAGGCGCCCCAGGTGATACATGCAAACACCCACTTCATCTTTTTAACACCTACTCGGCAATGGGGGAAGCGTGGGAGTTTGAACACATATTCGGTGAAAGAAACATCAGAGATTAGAGGAATGTGCCAATGCTTCAAGTGCAGCGATTTCTCCTTACATTTTATTGATACCCCACCCATAGCCTTGAATACCCCCGCTTAGCATGGGGTTTCTTTCCTTACATTTTTTCACGTCTTGTTACAGAGATGGAAGTGACACATTGCACCAGTTTTGAGAAGGATAAATGACTGCTGGTTGACTTCTGATCTCCTATTCCAACTGTCACTTCATCTGACGATTTTAAGAGGATCAAGCGGCGTGGAGTTGGCGGGGGATGCGACCACGGATGAGAGGCGCCCGACAAACTGAAATAACCCCGCTCAGGGTGGAGACGGCGACATGTGCAAACTCAAAATGCATGCATGTGTAGCATTCGTTAGCACCCCAGCTGAGAGATCCTAAATGTTTCCCATTTATTCATTAGAGCGTACTGGCAAGACAGCCAACTATGGAATGACATGCAACTGATTCTCTGTTACAAGCACTTGCTGTTTAATACAAATACCCACTGGCTCACACACCTCCACCTGTAAGCTGAATTGGAGTCTCTCCTTCTCCTTGCGGTCCAGAGCCCTTTTCAGTTCTGAGGCCTCGCTGAGGACTGAGGCCGCACTGAGCTGGGCTCGCAGCTCCGCCACTTCTCTCTCCAGGTTTGAACGATCTATACACGCGTACACAACATGCAGGCACATAATTAAAGTGTTTTTAGGTCTGGAGACAAGAAACACATTGACAAGAAGAGAAGAAGTGACTGATGGATTAAGGACCACGAGAAACTGACTGTACCTTTCTGCAAAAAGGAAAAAAACCTCTGCAATAATTTTTGAGGGAGAAAAAGTTTAAATCGATGTTTTGTTTTTTTAACCTTACATTTAACTTGATTTAACCCATCAACAATTTCAAGAGGTCGCTTGGGATGTGATTGAAGCAGGATACAATAAACATAGATTATGACATACAAACGCTGAATACTATCAGTGATTTGGTCATCATAAAGTATTTCACCATCTTTAAACAAAACTACGGAAAATTCAGATTTAAACAAAAACACAAAATAAGCAGAAGAAAGCGCATACTACTCATGGAAAAGAGTCTTGTTCTCATGACAGAAGGGGATGTAAACATTAATGGCCTCCTCCTCAGCTGAGCTGTGACATCAGCCAGCTTGGTTAGCTTGGTAAGCTAACCTACATACAGTTAGCAAGTGTAGTTTGGTAAAGCAAAAGTAGTTCCTGCATTAAACTGCTAACAAGGACAGTGGATCAATATTATTAACGGGGTCATGACTTCCTGAAAGAGACACTGCTGTCATTTTTTGGTGCTTTTAACAGCATAAGCCGAGTGTCATCTGGTTCCATTATAATCAAGAGAAGGCAGAGATCTCTACAGCCGGTATCTCCGAGTGCCATCTAGTTCCATTACATTTAAGAGAAGGTAGACATGTCCACAGCCTGCATCTCCAAAACTCAGCAACTCTCACTAAAGCAATCTAGATGGATAGATAGCAGTACAGGAAAAAATATGGATTTTTAAGGTTGAACTGTCCCTTTGAGGCCCCCTTAAATCAATAACATTACAAAAAAACAGTTGGTCACCAAAGGGTAAGATTTTTAATACTTCTCTCTAATCTACTCTTCATTTTATCTCCTTTTATCGTCATATATTTGACACCGTTTTTCTCTTTTTGCACTACAGTCCAACTAATTCTTTATCCGCTCTCATATAATCCACTTGTGCTGTCTTCACTGTCTACTTTCCTGCTGGCCTGTTTCTGCCCATACTGCCTGAAGATTTTCTTCAAGGATAAATTGATAAATAAGACACGACAGCTATTTCTGTGGCATTGCTATCTTTTAACCCGTCCATCCACCTGTAACTTGCTTCCAAATCCTGTCTGTCTTCTCCTCTCCCGTTTATCCAGACATTCAGTACCTGGCACTCGCTGTCCACCTCTTCCCTCCTCCCTGTCAGTGTGGTTGCCATGTGGCTGAGCAATGGACTGAAAAGTCTCCAGCCGTGCCCTCTCAAGCTCGGTCTTCTCCTTTCTCGTCCTCAGCAGCTCACTGCGCAGATCCTCAACCTGGGAATTGTCAGCCGTGTAAAATGGAAAGAGAGAAAGACATCTGACTGTCTGACAGCGGGCGAAAAACAACACTTCTCGAAGGAGATGCTGCACTGATTATGGTTTTGTCTCCTGAGATACATTGTAGATCTGCATATATAGTCAGGAACAGCACAAGATAAACAAACCTGTTGAACAAGGGACTCTCTGCTATCCTCAGACTGTTCAAGGAGTCGTCTAGCTCTCTCAAGTTCATGATCCATCTAAGGAGATCATAACAGTAACAACGTCAGAATAATAAATACTTTTCAGCCTACTCGATTTCTAATAATCGCTATATCATTAGGCATAAAACATTTATACATTTACACAATTTGAGTTACAGCACAATTATAGAAATATTGGCAAGTGGCTCCATTTTATATTCACCTATAAAGTTTTTTAGAATTCGAACTACTACCTCTGCCAAACTCAGTGAAATGATGCAGAAGAGAAAGGCAAACTTTCATAAAAATGAAATTCACAAAAATGTACCGAAGGCTTTCACATTTTTAATACAAAACATTCCTTGAAAACAAAAATAAACGTGCCTTGGACTTCTCCCTCTCTGCTTTCAGTTGCCTGTCTGTCATGGCCTCCTCTCGGTCATGGACTTGAACTTGCCGTCTTGCTGAAGTCTGCAAAACACAACACACAAGGCCAGAGCATGTGTTATCATAAGAGCACACACAGTGCAAGAATGCAATTTGGGAGGTGCTGTTGCATCACAGCATCTTCCATCTCATTTTCTTGGAACAAGCTACTGGCATCTTGGTGGATTTGTACTAGGGCTTAGATCCCACTCAATCCCACTCATTCTGAGCAGGCTGTGGTGATGAATTACCGGCTGCTAGCAATAACATCTACCCAAGTGACTCATCATCTATTTGATTCACATCACAGCGGGCCCATCGGTGGGGAATAAATGTGCCCTCTGCTCTCCCTCCCATCCTGCTCTTTTGTAGTAAAAGAGATTATTTTCCTCTTCATTTCCTCGTGCTTGTTTATTTACCCTTAATTTTTGGACAAATGCATTATTTCCCATCGCCCCGGGCCCTGCTGTTGTCCCATTAGGACACTACGGAGGAGTTGGATGCAAATGAATTGGTAGCTACTATCATTAAACAGCGTGCTGAAAAGTCTGGCTCTCAAAGGTGATCAGCCTGCATACAGCTACACAGCGCCCCTCTGTGGTCATCTAATAAACTGCCGGAGGACTGAGAGATTTAAAAGGCCTTGTGCCATGACAATGATTATCTTATGCAAAACCTTGTCCTCCAAATCAGTAACAAGAAATAAATGGTTGAGGTATTTCAGAATTGAACAAACATTATGCTAATGATGCATATTATGGATGACTTGTGTGTCAAAATGCAAAGTAGCAATGTAAGAGAGCAATAGTACACGATAATGTATTCTTTATAATCTATTGAGTGCACCTAACTATGAGTCTACAACACTAAAGTGCACCTAATGACAGAGCTCTCTCAGCTATTAATGCTTTAAGACAAATGCAAGCCTAAAAAACATGATTGGCAAGAAGTAGAGGGAAGTAGCAATTACTTGCTTAGCAACCATTCGCACTGCATCACAGTAATTGCCTAGGTGGGCTTTATAGTCTCATAAAGTGGAGAAAGAGGGCTAGGTGACACACTGCTTTGAAAAACAACAGACGATGCAGTACATTAGAAGAAGGAGAAAAAAAGCCCTCAGTAAGACACTGAGACTTTTCTGTTTGACGCACAACGCAAATTATAAATGTTGCATCTGTAAATGCTGTGTGGAAGATCGCTAATCACACCAATTGCTGGTTTTGGTCCTTTTCTAGCTTTGCTTTCTGGCACAGGAATAATTACTAATAACCGGAGATCACTTGGGAATGTTTTAGCACTCGTTTGTAAATGCCGTCTAGCGTAACCTTTCTGTACCAGAGCCAGCAGCCAGAACGACTTCTGATTTTTATTTTGTTTTGTTTTAAATTTAGCATTAATGAACTGTGTAAATGTCAGTGGTTTGTATTATTAACCAACACTCACCAACAGGCGTTTTTCACATTTCGCCTCGTGTTAAGTAGTCTGGTAAAAATTAGTTTTGAAAGCAATGCTTCTCTGGCGGGTGTAACTCAGGAGCAGGTCGTCCAGTAATCGGAAAGGGCTGCTGGTTCAGATCCCTTGCTCCCCTGCCTGCATGTCGAAGTATCCCTGAGCAAGGCAATGAACCTCAAATTGCTCCTAATGAACAGTTGGCACCTTGCACGGTAGCCTCTGCCATCAGTGTATAAATGTGTGTGTGTGAATACATGAATGTGACAAGTGTTGTAAAGCGCTTTGAGCGGTGAGCAGACTGGAAAAGCGCTATAGAGGTCAATTTGCCCTCCCTCATATTACATCTTGGTTGAATAGTTGGTCTCAGACATGAAAAATCACCCTCAAGACTTGTGAGATTGAATATATAATTAGGCTTTAGAACACGGGTGCCCAAAGCGGAGCACATGGGCTAAAGTTGGCCACCATAAGGTCCAATCCACACCTTAATTTGTGCAGACAATTACACTAAGAGTAGGTACACTGGAGCTGTTGATAGAGGTGAATGCATTACAACTGTAAGCAAACAGCATCACGCCTGAAACATGCTCATTTGAGACATTTAACAATCCACTTATACTTTTAGCCAGCATGATATTGCATGTTTCCTGCTCTGTCAGTCAGCATGCCATATGTTGCGTCTAATGTTGCCTTGTTTGTTTTATTCCTGTATTCTTAGTACTTGCTGCAAGACGTACGTTAAGGCGTTAGAGTATATCCACACTCTATATGCCTGTATGCATCTGTTCTGTAATTGCTTTTCACAATTTTCTTTCTTATTATGTCCTCTTCTATGTGTTTTATATCGATTTGTGTGTTTTCTAAAGTCACTTGCTCAAGGACTGCAAATTAAATTTGACATATTCACACCAAATTGATGTGAATGCATGTGTGTTCTCTCTGATAAGTAAATAAATAAAGTGAAAGTTAGGTACTGTCAGTTTCCATCTTGTCCTGTCCTGCCTTCCTGTTGTCTAGAGACTATTTTTTGGCATTGTCTTTGAATATGTGGGCATGACAGTCTCAACAGGGAGGTGTGAGGGATCACAGCAGATGAGTGATGGGGGGGAGGAGTGTCACCTCCTGCAGCTCGTCAGACATGGCCGCCCGCTGGTCGGGCCTTCTCTCTCGCCCCACGCTGCTTTGTTCTGGGTTCATCTCTCTCTCCAGCTCCTGCAGACGGCGCTCCACACGAGACGACACCTGCAGACAGTGAGACGGCGCACGCCTCAGGTCACGCAAACATCGCCATCACAGGAATGGCAGCAAGACATGATAAATGAGACACCAGGAAATTAAAAGGGTGGGTGACAAAAATATCTGCGAAAAACTGACTGGAAGTATTACATTCACGATGCAAGAATTCCCCGTTTAATCAGGAAGTATAGGCCCTTATCTTGTCACGTCTGTGGACGTGACAAGATAAAACATATTGAACATGTTGGCTGTCATCGGAGCAGCATATTTGTTGGAGTAATGATGTTGCAGTGAGGAGCCATGTGTCTGAAAATGTTCTAAAGTTAGACTTTCCTGAATTGACATTTGAAAATTGGACACCATTTGTCCATTTTTATTCAGGAAAGATAAATATTTAAATTTTTCATCTTTCATACATCAATAACTGTAATGTCTCTTTAAATTCAGGATGCATCCACATTTCTTCTGAAGTCCACAGAGTTAGAAAACATACTTGAAGTATTGCTGGTGAAATACAACAACTCACTGAGGTCTGTCTCTGGGAAGTTGTCATGTGGTCTACAAGGTTCTCCATCGCTCGCCTGGTGTCAATATCAGACCTATAGAAAACACACAAAAAAAACAAATCCAGCCGACTGAAAATATTTACCCAGCAGAGTTCTCGCTTGCTCAGAAAAATCCTATCCCAGGACACCATTGATCAAAATGTGAATGCATAATGTGACGCCACTAAAAATAATTACGCAGCTTCAGATGTTGAATTATGGTGGTAGATCAATTTGGTGCGGTCAGCAGCACCAGGGAGGAGAGATTATTTAATAACTTGAAATGTCAAATTCTAATGCATTTTGGGAGAAAGATCTGCTGCCTTTTGACTTTCCAGTGCCGTCTCTTCAGGCCTCCAAACTTTTATCACTTTCTCACCAAGGTCTTTTCAAAACAAAAATGTTTTCATATACAGTGGATATGGAAAATAAAAGATCAAAGTGCTGCCGCTCTTCCTGAGTGAAGAAAATAATGTAGCAAACCAAATCCCAAATTCCACTGAAGCATAGGCAGACTTAGGACACCGAAGTCATTTAGTTTTCATTTGTATAAACTTTAAATGGTGAGTAGCCCGCATCTGAATACAAAAAAAAGATTTTTAAGAAATAGCCCGTTCTAATGAGTTCATCTCTATATCTGAGAATAAACATTTTGTTACTAAATTGGCCATTGTCGCCAGTCTTCATCATTTTAGCAGGGTTTGTACAGCTTTTTAAGAGTACATTTAAAGCACTTTTCAGGCACTTTCAAGGCACTTAAACCAAAAATGTCATAACATCTAAATTGTTTTTACAGACATGATTGGGAAAAATAAAGTTTACAGAATTCTTTCATACACACAGTAATCACCATAGATTATCACTTTACTTATTTTACAAGCTGAATTTTTTGATCGCGATTATTTAATGCTTGCTCATTTTAAGGCAAGAAGACAACAAACAAATATGGCGGCTGGGTCGTTCCATTTCAAATATTGCCACTCCCCTCAAGTACCTATTTCTCCTGAGGATTTCTCTATCCAGGTCATCACACAGTCTCAGCTGGTCACAGCGCAGGTCCCTCAGGGATTGGTGCACAGTGTGAATCTATGTGGGACGGCCAGAGATAGATACAGAATATAAAACATTAGAAGTAAAGCAACGTAAAACGTAGAAATCTGTAAAGGAATATAAACGTGAATATGAACAATAGCTGATTTCATTAGCGTAATTTTTTCATATCTGTGTTGCTCACTCAGAGTGCCCTCTTGTGGAAACTCTCTAAAACTACATGACAGTAACACTTGGCACTGATTTGTAGTTGGTCTGTCTCTAATTCTTACATCTTCTCCTGCTGAGGCCTCCTCCCTGGTTTCCTTGAAGCGAACACCAGCAGACTGAGACCTCCTTCTCCTTACTGGAGTGCTTGTATAGTCCCTCAGTGGGGAAGTAGGGTAGAATCGCTGGCTATCTGAAATAACAGATTTACATGTTACATAGCGTTGAAACTAGAGCTTCTGTAGGCTGGTTGTTTTTAAAATACAGAACCAAACAAAAACAGCACAAACTCACTCAAGGTGGGCATTATTTTAAGCTGTTTTTTTGACTTAAAGTTTCATCTCTTTGCAAATTATCCAGAGCAAAGACAACAATGAGAAGACAGCTGAAAACACTCCTATCTGTTTCTCTATACCTGATCCCGAGCAAGCTTCCAGGTCGCTGGTGTGCAGGGTGGAGGCCGAAGCAGAAGCACTCCGAGCGCCATTGGATCTGCCGCGCCTCTGAGTCTGTAGTTGACTGATAGACTCCTCCAGGTTCTCCCTGAGCTGGTGCAGAGAAAAGGCAGACAGAAACGTAAGAAAATGGTTAAGAATACATAAGGCAATTCACATCCTTGAAAATATCTGGAGAAGGAGAGACGGTGGGTGGAGAGCAATTGTTTTAAAAAGGAGATAAAATGGATGAGGACTGAATAAAGAATGAGATAATGGACTAAAAGACGATTTACTAGGCAAACAGACATGATACACTGGTATGTTATTGCCTGAGAAACATTATATGGCGTATATGCACGACAGGATTTATGAAACAGCTGTCAAACACATGAACACACATTCCCACAACTGTTGTAAAACAAATGTTACATTCTAACAAACGTTTCAAGAAAAATGTTTCTTCTAATGTTGTTCAAAATAGCTCCATTTAGTACATGTAGGTGGTGTGGTGCATTTAACATAAAAACATGGCTACAGGCGAAGGGAGGACCAATGTCACGTCATCTGGATCTTAAAAAGTGCAAAAGGATTATCGTTGTGAAATTATTGTTAATAGGACGCGTGTCTCACCAGGGCCATGGCTTCAGCCTGATCATCTGTATGTTCCCTGTAGTGGCCCAGCATCTGGTCTACTTTGCTCAAGTTCCTGCTGGTGTCCTGTCAAGAAAAGAGAAAAAGAAAACAAGCTCTTAATGAACAGTTACTGAGAGTTTAGGAAGCAATTCAAGCTCAGAATGTCCGTCCAGCAATTTGCAGCTACATGAGACAGAGCAGAGTACCTGTAAAGTGCTCGCCAGTGTGCTGATCTTCTCCGAGATGTCCACTGCTCGACCATCACCTCCACTCCCGTTCTCTCTGCACCTGTCCCGGCTGGGTCTGCGGTGGGCTTCACGCACCCGCGGCCTGTGCACCCTCGTCCTGTCGTGTGAATCCGACTCACTGGATGTATCCATGGTTTGGGACATGGCAGATCTCAAAAACGTCCTGACTAAGCAAACTGACGATTAGTGACCAGCACTACCCTCGTCTGCGTGAAAACGCTAACCGTTAACCGCAACGTTAATCAGATTAACGCACAAACTGGGCTGGTTCTGAACTTTCTTTACACGAGATGTTTCTGACATCGCTAGCAGACATTGGCGGTTTGTCATTGTTACCCTAACAACCAGTGGAGACAGAAAGCTATCTGACCGCTATTCAAACTGTCCTCTTCCCAGTCAATCACTGCGCCGCTGGGCATTGCTGTGGGTGATGCTCCCCCAGGCTAGCAACAAGTGATAACTACTGTCCGTTAGCTAGCTAACCGAACGTTAGCCAACTCATTTAGCTTTGTGACAATACCGCAAAAAACTGCAAAACACAGCGGAAACAGAGGAAAAACATGACACCGACGTAAATATATAAGACCGGAGGCGTCGGTTTGTCGGTTGGTGAGCGATAGTTAACGGAAGAACAGCCCTCAGCTTCGCTGTGCTATGGCAACTTGAACTAGCCGCGTCTGAGCAGGAAATCAACCGACCACAGCAGCAGCCGCAAAGGACGCCGGGAAGTGTATGCTGACCACAATGGAGCAGTGTGGGAATTTGTGATTTGTGGACTACATTGTCCGAAGGTATGCGTTTGCGCCAGTGCTGCCGCTTTTCACCTAGAAAAGAAAAGAAAAGAAAAGAAAAGAAAAGAAAAGAAAAGAAGGTCATAGAACTTATGTTAACTGATTAGAGAGACAACAAGACAATACGTCAATAATGTGTTGGGTATAAATAAAGATTTATATATTTATATTCTAATAGAAGAGGAGGAGGAAGTAGGGCTACTCACGTATTGTACTTAAAGGTGCATTATGTAGCTCTGGAGACGAAATCAAAACTCAGAAATCTTAATATTTACATTATTAATGAAGTAATAATACAAAAAAATATGTATTTTTTTCCATAAGTGAATAAACAAGCTGTTCTCAGAGGAAAATAAGGTCCCCAGAACACTGTTTGAAAGTTTGAATAAGTGAATAAGTTTGTTTATTTAGATCGTTTAGACACAAGAAATGTCTCTTCTAGTTTAAAATATGTTCCCCCAAAACTACATAGTGCACCTTTAAGTCGCCAAACAGTCCTAATAACACAGTGGTGTGAAAATATTACAAGTAATATATGTGTTTACTCAAGGAAAAAGTACAAAAGTATTTACATCAGAATATACTTAAAACAGTAGACAGTACTCGTGCAGATTGACATGTCAAAATCATTACTGTATTGAGATAATTGATGCATTGATGTGTTTTTCTGCTGGGTAGTTTGTTGGATTCCCTCTCTGGGATCAACTTAATCTAAAATATTATCATGATTTAATTATTCTAAGTATATTTTGTATTATTAAACTAAATCTGCATCATAAATACTCAATAAAGTGGTCAAATAAATCTAATGGAGTAAAAAGTACAGTAGCCTGTTTGCTTATGAAGTAGCCCTGAGGTAGGTTTATAACAGAAAAGTACTTTAATACTGCATTTAAATTAAGATAGACAGTTTTCCAACTATTTATTGTATAAAACAGAATATAAAGTGTCTCAAGGGGGGAAAAAGAAGAAAGAGAAACTGTAGTCGAGTCTAACACAAAAGTGCCACAAGAGTCCACCCTCCCCTCAAGTTGAAGACCACCTCCAAAACCCACCACGGAGGTGCAGCTGTCCGTCCTACAGCATCTCCACCTTCACCACCTCACACAAACTCCTGGGGCCCTGCCTGCCTGCACAGAGACCTGAGCACCACTCTCCAGTGCAGCTCCTCCACCTGAGGATTACGCACCAAAGAACAAAAAAACAAAAAAAGAAAACAATTCCAGCCTGTCTGACTGCCCGAGCCTGAAAATACACTTTTGTTTTGTTGGTGTGGACATCAAGAGGACCATCAGGTGGAGGAACAGAAGTCTGGTTGGGGGGGTTTTACTTTCGCAGCGACAGTGCCGGCGCGCAGCTCTCCATCCAGCATGCAGGTGATAACGTGCGCGCTGTTTACGCTCGTCAGCCTGCCCGTCAGCGGCTCCGTGTCGGAGGCTGCTGACTCCTGCCCGGCTGTCTGCGAGTGCTCCGAGTGGAAGACTCAGAGCACCATCTCCTGCTTTGACATTGATATTCTCCCCACGTTTCCAGCAAGCACGGAGACACTGTAAGTAGGCGTACAAAACGCATCTGTAAAAGCGATTGTGCTCGAGTTTTTTTTCTTTTTTTTTAAATGTAAAGCGCTGTTAACCCCGAGGAAAAATCATTATAATATCATGAATATTCGTTCAAAGTGCTCCCACAGGGACTCCGAGGCTGCCTGTGATGTTAAGTAGTTATTCCATTTGAAGGTATCACTGTCGTCTGTTACTAACACGCTGCGCTCCAGTTGTCAGTGTGACTTGTGTTCTTGAGTTGGTGTGAAATGAAGCCAGTCTTTAAATATCTTAAAGCAGCACTAAACTTATACACACTTGATAATTGGAATAATGCGTTTGAATGGCTGTTTTAATTCATTCTTCTGCACCATATTGTACTAAAAACCTGCAGCTTTAATCCAACATTACAACACTGTTGAAGCACTGAGGTGAACCTGAACAGGTGAGAAAAGAAAATCTCTCAAATACAGTCGATTCTCGTTTTATTCTTCACTTTTTTACATTATCTTTGCATATTACTCCACAATACCTGACATCAACGTGTATCTACTTGTCCCTTATGTCTTGCAATTAGATTAAACATAGCCTTTTTTAAAATAAATAATAGATTAGGAGGAGACAGCAAGAGAGAGAGAGATGTCAGAGGACTTTTAAAAAGGAGGCTGCAGGGTATTAAAACATTTAAAGAGGCATTGTGGAAAACAAATTAGTGCTTAGTTCTCACTGCATCTTAAAAGGACAACTTGAGGAAATTAATGCACCTTATTCGTTCAGCTTCATATTTAATGTTTGTGTACCATTTTGTTCCCCAAACAGCCAAGCACATATTGACACACTACTTGTATGGTGGGATCATCTTATCTGCCAGCTATCATATAACGGTGTTATGCACAATATGTAGCGAGGGGGAGTCACAGTTACGCCCACTCCCCTCTCCAAGAACAAACGGTCTCTCTGGTAACAGTATTAAAACAGGATAATAATTCTACTGCCTTGTAGCGCTGCAGCTAATGATTCTTTTCGTTAATAATTTAATGCTGAATATTTCTTCCAATAATTACTGAGTTTATGAAATGTCAGAAAAATGTGAAAACCCACGGTGACGTCTTCACAGGACTTTTTTTTTCAGTCTGATCTCCAAAGATATTCAGTGACATACATGGGAGCAAATCTTAAGGAATAAGAAAACAAAGCTTGTAATGACCGTGAAAGTTAAGCAGAGGCTACTTTGTTTCAGACACTGTTAGCGGCAGGAGATTAAACCAACAACGTTATAAAAGATTTAACCAGCAGCTGATCTGTGTTCGGTCTGTTGTCTCGTCATCCGAGAGCCTAAAGAATCTGCGAGGAGCCTTGGGAGCCGACATGATGTAATACGTCAGGGCCGCCACTGAAAAATGCAGCGGGGTCTTTAACGATACACTTCCCAAATTGCTTAAGTACAGGGTGAAAATTATGCAATAGAGCGCGACCGGTTTGCAGCGGCCTTGAGTGATGGAAACACATGCCCTCCAGAGGGGCTCCTGCACATGTGTGGAAACACAGAAGTGGAGGAGTTAGAAACGGCATTTCCATTTGTCATGAAAGATTAATTAAACAGTACTGTAACTCTGTTAACTACAGGTGTTATCGCACAAGTAAGAAACAATACTGCACCATTTTTTTTTTAACAGAATCGGTGACACGTTGATCCATCAGCTCTTCTATCTACTGATGACTTTTACAGCCGTGCTCGCAGAAAACCCTCCAAGGATGTCAGTGTTGGTCTCTATCTCCGTCGTTCAGTCCACGACTGTGATCCAGACTTAGATTTCTTGATCAATATTGGATGGATTGCTGTGACATGTGGTACAGATGGTCATGGCCTCGCAGTGTAAAGCCTACTGATTGTGCTGTTCCCACGACTTTTACTCTTCCTGTTAATTGGTTTTGAGGAAAATGTCTTGAAATCTTCAGTCCAAAATGTTGGTTTATTTCCATCAGCCTTAGCTGCAGCTGTTTAGTCCTAATTAGTAAACATTAGCATGCTAACAAACGAACCTATGATGGTGAATATTATAAATATTTTACCATGTTGAGACACAAATTGAGATTTCTTGTCTCTTTTACGATTACGCGCTTTATAAATACAGCAAAAGTATCAAAATGCTCGATCCAGCGTAGAGACTGTGCCTTCAACATCGTGACGTTGTGATGTCACAACTCTACATGGTGGGTGTGTCCTACACAGACTTGTGAGAGCTGACCAATCAGAGCAGACTTGGCTTTCCTGGAGGGGGGCCTTAAAGAGACAGGCACGAAAATGGAGGGAGGGTGAATAGAGTCAACAAAAAGAGTCCTGTTATTAACATGGATGGACTTTTAGGATGCACACCTCCAGGGCTGTATGATTGAAGGCTACAGGTGAGATTCCTCAATTATCACGTGGCCAGTGATTGATGATGATTTATTACTCGCAGACAAAAATTCCTTGAAAGCACTGATGTAGAGCTCGGCGGTGATAATTTAGGCCAGAAGGTTCTGTTATGATAATCCTCATTCCTTTCTTACAGTTTATTGGAACGTCCCTCCGTCCCAAACACCACTTCGCATCGCCTCCAACAGCACCCATCACATAAAATTATCTCCCGATCATTGCCCCAATTCACGTGTGCACGTGCCTCCGATGTCCCCTGCGATTTCCGAACATTCCTGCCCAAAGTTTACCCAGAGCCCTCCAGGAGGATACAGAGACATGAAAGCATGCCACCAAGCACCGGATCGTCACCCCGCCTGATAAAAATATCTGCCCAAATAAGCCCAAAATAGACCGCGGATTGAGAGGGATGTTCCAGCAGATGAGGCGTGAGGAAGTGTGATTTTGTTGTACACACACTGAGGAATGAATGACCCTGCTGCCCCGGTCAGTGCGGTGCAGTTCTACTGACTCCAGTCAGGCCCGGCCGGCGGTCAGTTTATTTGTGCTATTGGCCTTTTATCTTAATTGTTACATCTGTTCTGGTTTAGACTGTTGGTTTGTTCGTTTGTCAGCACAAGATTTCAGAAGAATCATTTCAGATTTCTATGATTTTTTGGACTGGCCGAGTCGTGGAGGTTAATTTAGATGAATCCTTACTTGACCCTTGTTTTTCGGTTCAAATATTATGGAAATATTATCTGCTTTCTGCGTGACACGAGAGGATTAATACGTCTCTCGTTATAGAAAGTGATTTAACTCATCTCATCTATCTCTCCCCTTTAAAGAAAATAAGAATATTTCCCAAAACTTTTTCCTTTTAACGTCTACTTTAAACGAGTCTGTGCCTCCAAAAAACGCTTCTTTATCAATACGGTAATTTTAAAATTACCCCCAACTTTCTGCACTCCTTCTGTCGTTAACATAAGAGTTTGGTTAAAAAAAAATTCTTTTGTGGGAGAAAACGTGTAAAAGTTCTCTCCGCAAAACAAAACGCGAATGCAAAGCAGACAAAGCAGCCTGTGCGTGTCTGTGTGTGTGTGTGTGTGTGTGTGTGTGTGTGTGTGTGTGTGTGTGTGTGTGTGTGTGTGTGTGTGAGTGTGTGTGTGTGAGTGTGAG
>OMLP01003748.1:24823-41694 GCA_900302685.1 Spondyliosoma cantharus | reverse complement strand
AGAGTTTGGTTAAAAAAAAATTCTTTTGTGGGAGAAAACGTGTAAAAGTTCTCTCCGCAAAACAAAACGCGAATGCAAAGCAGACAAAGCAGCCTGTGCGTGTCTGTGTGTGTGTGTGTGTGTGTGTGTGTGTGAGATTACTCCATGTGTCACTGGGAGTCAGGGAGGTGGAAAGGAAAGCACAGACACGCTTAGAGGCCTGCGTAGCGTGACTCCTGACTGCGTCTGGACGATGCATTCAAATACAATATTTACCTTTTGCAGCACATTTCTCAAACACCCAGAGAGTTCCATTTGAGAATAATTAAGAGGAAAAAAAAAAGACTTCAAGGGGAAAAGGGGGGGTGAGAACACGGCAGCTCCAGTCTTTCAACAAAAAAAAACAAAAAAAAAACTCTGGAAAGCCAATCCAGAAAGAAATTTCTGGATTGGAGTTTAAACGTGCGATAACTCGTGATATTCCCTCGACCTCTCGTCTAATAAAACCGACTGACGAGCGAAACCCTTTAATGCCGTTCCCTGAATGGTAACAGATGAGCGCTGGGATTAATTGTGAAACAAGAAGTGAGACGTCGAAACATCACGAGCTGTAGCTGAGATTACTGGAAACACTGACTGTTTCCAAGCTATTAATTTGTGCCGATGGATCGTGTAATGGAAACTGTTACTGTACTTTCACATTCTGCAATAATTATCTCGCATATTTTTGAGAAAACAATCGGGGAATGTAGTCGTTCATCAAACCTAGAATCAAACCAATTTTAAAAAGATCACCACCTGCCAAGTTCTCTTTTATTCTCATTCGCATCACATCAGGAAAATGAAGGAAGACAGTAATATCCCAGCATCCTGACCGATATGACATTTAGGATTTTTGTGGAGACATCACAGGAGTTTACATTGAATAACACGGGAGAAAGTGCAGGTTGGAGTGTGGAGCAGGATGTGTAATTGAAGCCTCTCTCTCTCTCTCTGCCGCTCTCTGCACACATCCAAATGAGACGGAGCCATAGTAAACACAGCCATGTTGTCAATCCAGCGCTGAAAATGTAATAAATTATGTGGCTTCTAACCACTTCAAACTCAATTCCCAACTTGTTTGTTTGCTCGGGTTTCCATCCAACATGACAAATTGGAGGAGCACTCTTCTCCTCGAAGCCTCGGAGATGGGCTCATTGCTCTTCTCCACCGCGCTCCAGAGGGGGGGGAACAAAAAAAACGCATGCTGGTTATTTGCGTTTTGAGCACGACGGCGGCGGCGGCCCGGTTCTGACAGAGGGGTGTTTGGTGTCAGGGTCTGCTCTGCGTCCCGCTGTTTGTTTGAGCTTGTCAAAGTGTGCGCAGGGTGCCGAGCACCACGCATCTACTGACTGACAAACCCCCGCCATCCCCAAACCCCCATGTGAGTATGATTCAGACTCGAGGGCCAGATCTCAGCCTCTGAATTAGTCTATTGTTCCCCTGATGAACCAAAGGTGCACGCAATAGTGGCTTTTGCTTTTTTTTTTTGGTACCTGTTTCCAAGCGGACACATACGTTGTTTCCAGTTGAAGCAGGATGCAGCGGAATAAACAGTGAATGTGCATCATACTGCAGGGTGGCCGCGGGAAGACAACATCACAGCAACACATGTGGATGCCATCTTAATCTTCTTTCCTCCATTACGATGTTTTCATTCCTAAATCCGCTACAATAGAATCTGCAGCGAGATCACAGGAAAAAAAGGAATAACACATTTTTCGTTAGGGGGGCAGAGAGAACTCTCATCGTCATAGACGCGTCCGGGAGTTTATTAAGATCAGTTTCACTCTCGTTTCTGTAATTTGTTAGCGTGAGTCGACAGTCAGCAGCCGGTTAGCTAAATAAGCACAAAGACTGTAAAGAGGGGGAGCGAACAGCTCGTCTGGCTCTGTGACAGAATCCACACATCAGCATCTTAAAGCTCACTAGTTATTAATAAGTTATATCTTGTTGGGTAAATCTTTACATGAAGCCAAGTGTAAGATGTCGGGCAGCCGGCACAGATCAGGTACATTTGCTTTTGTATGATTCAACAAATGAGATATAACGTGTTGATTAATGAGCTAAACGGTTTTTACGTGTGTGTCTAATTAGAATACATACCTGGATCAAAATTCAAAATGCGCTCGTTGTCATCACTGAACCTCTCGATCCTGAGGTGTAACGTTGGGCACTAATGTGGAGGTCTCGTCTCAGTCTGTGTTTTGCTTAGGTCTTAACTTTACTTTCTGAAACATCGTCCTAAACAGACCCAGACATTGTTTGATTTGGCTGCCGGCTCAGCTCCAGCATGATCCAAGGCTTTGTTATTTTCCAATGTTTCTACAATATGGGCGTCTGTTTCAGCACTCGCTTCAAAGAAACCTTTTATCTGACCCTAAAATTTGTCATTGTCGGGTTTTATCTGTCTTTCCGTTCCTCTCCTCTCCTCTTACCTGCACAGACTCTGTATCAACTCTGGAATTAATGGACCGGAACTATTCTATATGTGAAATTTACTTCTTCGATAACAGAATCACTTCGAATACGAGGAGAGTTTTGAGCATTTATTGAACGTCGGCGGCGGCGTGTCATTTTGTTTCACACTTTAGGAAACTTGACTTTTCTTGCTGAGAGGGCTGATACCAGCGATCGTCGTCTTTTTCCTTGGAAACTTAACTAAATATTCCACCGTTGTGTGACGTCAGGCATCGGCTCCCTCACGAAGCGGTGGATGGGTTTGAGTTTCCAAGTAAAGTCAAGTGGCCGTGCTCCTCTGACGTCGTGGTCAGGGTGGAACGCTTGAATGCTGTGATGATGTTACGCTGCTGTGTTGCAGGTCGTATGAACGAAGGGGATCTGACGCGTTGTTATTTAGCAGCATCCAGCCACTTCCTAGCTAACACAACCGTCTGATTACATCCAGTGTCTTTCACTTCCAGGCTTTAATTAATGTGTCCAAGATGTCCCCATGTCCCTCCAGATTTTCACCAGCAGTTGGTCAGATTCCCTAGAAAAATGTCTGCTGTGTAACTATGGTCACAGTGAAATGTGTTTTTGACAGCTATGTCTTTTTTATTTTCTAACCAGATGGCTCTTTGAGACGCGGCTGTCATCCGTGCCAGCAGACGCCTTTTCCAGCATGGTCAACATCTCAAGGATGTGAGTGGCGATTTACTCCATTCAAGGCTCGCACACATTTCATTAGCTGCTCATTCAAAACACAAACTCCTCACGGTCGCCCTCATCCACCTGTTGTCTTTCAACCGCTTTGCTTCAAAGTGGGAATCTGTCCCGATCCCACCAGTTTCCTTTCTGTCTCCCACCCAGGCGGATGATATGCTCTCTGCTTAGTATCACCGCCGGCTCCTAATCACAGCTGGAAGTGCTAATGCGTTCCTTCAAAAAGGAATGTAGGTCCTTAGACCGCAGCGAGGTTTAGACGTAGGCTCGCTATTCCAGCAGAGCTTTTTGGGTGTGTGGTGAATCGAGACTCCCAGTAGAGGTGAAGTCTCTGCGTAGAGGTAAAATATACACTTGAGCCTTGATCCCCCGGCCGCTGAGTCCAGACGTCTGCGTCCAAGTCATGCATGAAGGGAGACGGAGGTGGTTTCTCTGAAAGCCTCAACCAGCCACGAGCGCTCGCAGCCAGTGTTTCCATCGGTTCTTTGTGTCTTATCCAGATGAAATGATAGAAAACCAACAAAACGTCAGTCAGAATCTCTTTTTCGTTTGAGTTTTTACCCCTGAGATGAAGTAAACAGAATACATGTTGTGTGTTTTTTCTCGTCAGTAAGCCATTTATAAGCCGAGCTCCAGCACTAAGTCCATGGTTTATTTAAAGGGCATACTTGTTACCAAGTAATAACAAATGGGAGCAGAGTGACTGATGAATGGGTAATGTATAGGCCTATGTGAGGTGCATACCTGTAAAATTACCCCGTGACTTCGGAGGCCTTTAGACAAGGTGGGTTGATAAATTCAGGAAACAGTTGCAGGCTTGAGGATCATTTTTTTTTTCAGAGCCACACACTCAAACTCATTTATAAAAACAGGTCTTACATTTCCCCCGTGCATGCTGGCACAGTATCTTCATTCTTCCATGTTCAACAGATGGTTTTAAACAACATTATTTTGATATTACAAACACGATTTGCACGTTGGATTTGGTGTAAGCCTCGTGTATTTTCTTTTAGATATATTTCGGTGGACGTGACGCTGCAGAGGCTGGAGAGGCACTCGTTCTACGGCCTGAGGAAAATCACCCACATGTGAGTAACTAAAGGAAAAAAAAGGGCACGCTCTTTATTGATCTGTATCGATTAAGCTGTTCCTTTGGTCTCCGGAGAGAAAAAGTGCTTAATTTTGAGCCTTGCCAGCAGCAACTGGAAGCGAGGAAGAAGCACATTAGGGGGTTATTTCTCCTCCTGCATCACCGCTTGACGCTCCTCGACAGAGCGGTACGGAGGAGTTTTGCTGGCAATTAAAGGAATTTGAAAAAAACAAATACCCTGTTGTGGGATTACCGCATGCAAATTAGATGAGAAACAACTCAATTTTGATGAAATAACTTATTATCTGGAGCTTTATCGCCAAGACAGTCAGGATAAACATGTCAGAGCAGAGAAGCCAAAACAACAGCCGGCGTCGAGCTTCTCTCCTCGTCTTCTTCTTCTTCTTCTTCTTCTCCGGCTCTCGTCGAAGGCAGCTCGGGGGGGGAAAGTGGAGGAAGGTGCACTCTATTCTCAATTATGGGATAGAGATTTATGGCCGAGTCTCCGGGTGGACCGCACACTTTCCAGCAGAACACCTCCTAGCACTTCATATATTACTGCCGAGTCTTCCTGCCTCCGTGAATGATTCGTTCCGCGCTACAGCAGCTCGTAACACGTCGGTTTGTGCACACGCTCCTCCACTACTGTATGAAATGTCGACGTTTGAGGTCGTAAGTATAATTAAGAGTTACAGATAATTCATCTGACACGATTTGATGCGTGTCTGCGTATCATTTATATCTTAATTATCCTTCCCTTTAGTCCTTTTTTTTTTTGCTCGTGCCGAATTCCAGACATCAAAAAATCCAGACAGAAACGATAATTCAATCCGCCAGCTGAGGGTTGTATCTGTGTTTCTGCTGGTGTACTTTGGATCTCCGGGGCCTATTTGCCACTGATTGGTGTGGTGCAGTGCCATGCATCAGATAATGGCATCTCTCTCAGGTTTCCTTCAGGGTCAGACACAAATTAATGCTCTGCTTCCTGTTGGCTGCTCGAGGCCGACAGCAGCTGTGGAATCACGACTGCAAGTCGGAGTCGAGGATTCAGAGGAGGGCCGGGTGAAGTTAGTATCGTGCCACCGGCGAGATTAACCACCAGGTTTTTAAGAATTTGTGGCTTTTACTGGCAAGCAAATGCTGCAATAATGACCAGTCTGTAAGTTTTTTATCTCGACAGCAGAAACAACAGCACTTTATTTGGATCACGTACAAGAAACACATTGGGTAATTGGGTTAAAGCTGCGAGGATCAATCATTTTTTATACTGTCTCAGGTCAAACTAATAAGTGTAACAGTTAAAAGAGACGAATGATGAGCAGACTCTGCAGTTTCTCCCAGCTCTATGAAACTTTATAGCGTCTTGTCCCAGAACGAAGCTTAATTGTTTCAGTCTCACACCCTGCGACTCAGAGAGGAAAGATGGCTTCTTCATGAGACTCTGCTGTCTGAATACAGTTGGAAAGACACAAGGATGTTTGACCAAAAGTAAACAGAGAAACAAGGCAGTCATTAGCCCTTTTGCTCGAGAGGTAGAAAGCCTACAACAACCAGAATGCACTGGGGGTTGTTGTCGCCAAGGCCACTCCTCAACTCCTGCAGCGGTACCACCAGTCGCCCCTGTCGCGGCGCACCTCGGCGTCGCTATCCTCACCGACTGGCAGCGTTTGACCCTCGGTTCGTCCTTCTCTCAATCTCAGTCAGGCACAACATTTCTCTGACCTCTGGTTTGGTCAAAATAAATCCTGATTCCACAGAGTAATGTGTCTCTGCCACATCCCTCCCGCCGTGTGCCTTTCCCGTCCCCAAAGTCAAAGTCCTGGTCGGAGCCGCTGTAAATCACCTCCGTACTGAACCCCCTTGTTGTCAAACGGACCTCAGTTGGGGTCGAGACAAACTATACGCCAGCTGGCTCCTCAGCGAACTGAGCCACGGGCTAATCAGCTAACAGTAGGAAGCTTCAGCCACAGGCCGCCATTTTGCTCGAATACTGCTTTAACATGACCACATTTATATGATGACGTCTAAAAAAAAGCCTGCACATTGACGTTTATCTACTCTGTGACAATGTGGGCAGAACATAAAATAAAAATGAACAGCCAGAAGAGAATTATCAGCACAATTTAAAGGTCTTATAAGCGAAAACACTCACTTTGTCTCCCTTCAAGGATCTGAACTGATTCTCTTCTACGTTTCTTCTCGCTGGCCGGGCCGTTTTGTTTTTTCCCCGCCTGATGATGATACTGTTTCCCTTGGCTACAAGAACCTGATTCTTACTTTTTAGAAAAGGCTGGATTCAAGAGAGCTGACCTTTTTAGATTGCTTAGTTAACGCGACCAGCCAACCATGGCAGAAGAGAGAAAGGACCACCCACAGGAACACAAACTTCATCAATAGAAAAAAAAAACGAGTAGAAGGAAATCAGATTCCCAACAGTCCTGCACTGGCTGACCTGGAAGTCACAGAGTTGTGACAAAGTCTTGTAGTCTGCTTTACAGACGGTGTACTGATTATATAAGCTGATGCCCCACAGTATTTCTGTGCAGCCTCAGTCTCTATACAGCAGGACTGGAGAAGATGAACCTCTCCCCACTTTTAGACTTACGCTGACCCGACCCCGTCTGTCTGCTGGGGCGAGTGTGGTTTTGCAAAGGTGTGTGAAGAAGGGCCAGCACACAGGTTCCAGAGCACCACATGGCTTCAGACAGCAGAGAGAGAGGTGTTCGGCCCAGGGCGGACCAGAGTAAACACGCTAATGAAACACTAATTGGACTCTTACTTCCGGTCCTGGCTGTCTGCACTGAGTTTTCCCTTCTCTTGCACACTGGCGTGCACCTTGTCCTGTCCTGTCAGCAAGTTTTAAGACAGTGCGTGTTTTCTGAATGTGTCTTTTTTTTTTTTTTTTTACCTGTGCTCCTCGTCTGTTCTTTCAGAGAGATACGTAATGCAAAAAGTCTGACCTACATCGACCCAGAAGCCTTTAAAAACCTCCCGAACCTCAAATACCTGTGAGTATGTTTCACTGCATGTTCTCTCTTGAAAAAGACCTTATTATCATTGACAACGTTACAGTTAATCACTAAAAAAACGAAAGGGTGTGTATTTTAAAGAACGCTTCAGTCTGGCAATCATTTAGACATTGTGATCTATTCATAGCGTCGTGTGTGACGGTGTGGGCGAGACGGAGTCACGCTTCATTTGAGCGTAATGCAGCGGCACAGGTCGGCGTCAGAAATGCGACTGCACCGGAACATTTTCGAAGAAATTCAATGTATTTTGGCGCGAGAATGAAAGATGTCGACCATTTTTTTTAATTCTCGACTCTCGACTCAAAAATTAAAGATTGTTTTTCTGCATTGCAGGACACAAAACTGTGTACTTTAGCCTGATCTTATGTTTACTTGCCAGATAATTGTTGTATTGGTGTCAAAATGATTAAAAATTAGAAAATCACACATCATTTTTCATCACATCTTCACGTGAACCCTCCGTTGTGTCGTCTGAACGTCCTAACTCTTTTCTCTACTTTGCTGTTCAGGGGGATTTTCAACACCGGCCTGACTTTCTTCCCCGATTTGAGCAACATCCACTCCAACGACATGAACTTCATACTGTAAGTTTGCTGTAACTTTTCAACGAAGCGCCCTAATCAATAATTATGCTCGCTGAAACTGCAGCATTAATTCAGAGCCATTACTCTAACCATCATAAACCGACGAGGCTGTCGGCGGGATGATAAGCCTTTATCAGCTGCGTCGTGCGCTATATTTCATTCTGTTTAACGAACAGAAAGATGGATGGAAACGTTCTTCCACTGCAAAGAGAGCGTTTAGGGTTTCATAATGTTTTGCTGTGTCATGAGGAATAGAGAATAAAAGGGCACTGAAGAAATATCGTCTCGTAAACGCTCCTCTTTCTTTGCATCTGCAGGGGTGACGTATTTTTGTTGGCTAACACGGAAGTTAGCATCGCCCTTGGTACACTTTTTCTGATTTCTGAAGCGTAAATGCAATCGCCAGAACAAAAACAAACTACATCACATCCACATAACACACACTACTGTGCACATTTTACTATAAATCGATGAATCCACAAGTTGTAAAGTTAGAATAGTTTGCAACTAAAGTCCGCCTTTAAAGACGGACCAGTGAGTCGATGACTCTCCGTGTTTGGCGTAACGACGTCAAAGGTGCAATAGTATAAGAATTGTTTACCTGTCGAAGTTATACTCCAAACATACAGGGGGCAGCATATTACCAAACA
Organism: Spondyliosoma cantharus; assembly: GCA_900302685.1. Classification (NCBI taxonomy): domain Eukaryota; kingdom Metazoa; phylum Chordata; class Actinopteri; order Spariformes; family Sparidae; genus Spondyliosoma; species Spondyliosoma cantharus. Next base: position 33,158 of record OMLP01003748.1, on the reverse strand, counting down.
ACCGCTCACTGCTGCTAACTGAAGCTAGTCAGCTCAGTTAGCCGTACAGGTAGCGGTCGTGCCTTGGTGCTCGGAAGCACTCGGGAAGTGTTGCCGTTTGCACCATCTAGCACAGGAGCGTCGGACCGGGATGGGAAGGGGCTAGCTGGTTAGCATGCTAACCTCAGCAGATATCTGACATTAGGCACTTGTTAATCGTCTTTTTGAAGACACAAGCTGTGTGTTTACTGACTGACAGTAAGGGATCAGAAGTGCTAAAATGCTCACTGATTTTTGTTTTTTAGGACTCAGTTCTGCAGAACTAAAAGGGGCACCACTGTATAGTGTTTATGGGAAATGTGGTCTTCTGATTGTGTGTTATTGATACACAAAATGTCACATCCAATGTGTGTGTATCCTTGTCGTTGAGTCGGATAACCCTCTGCATGAAATGTGCCACAACATCACATCTTGTGTCATCGCCCTCTCAGCTGTGATTGGATTTTCCTACTGACACATAATACTTGAGAATACACACACACACACACATCAATTACATTCCTCCCCCTGCTACTTTCCAGTGAAAGCTATTAATTTACAACACCACTCCATCCCCCCCCTCTTTTTTTTTTTTTTTTGGTGTCTTCCTTTCGCAGGGAAATTGTTGATCATCCCTACATCACCGAGATCCCGGCCAACACGTTCCGTGGCATTACCAGCGAAGTGCTGACAGTGTAAGATATCTGCAACCACACGTACGCTGCACACACACACATATATTATATGCAAATTGTAAAAATGCAATTACATTTATATTAGTGTCATACACTTTTATACAAAATGTGGAGGAAAAGGGAAATGTGAGCCTGCTAGAAACTTTAAATACAAAGTGAGTGCTTTGTATTGTCCTTTGTCCCTCAATTCAATCCAAACCCTAAAATAGCCGCTAGATCGGCCAAAATTACCTCACTTTCAAAACATGTCCTCGCTCTGAACTCACTCGGATCTCGCAAGGACAGCAACAACAAGTACACAGACACTCACACACAACAGGCAATCACATGTTTGTGGTTAAGTCTGGGAGCGAGGGAGGATGTGTTTTGGTTTTTTTTCAGAAACTGTTGGGCTAAAAACCGCAAAATTGCACAAACAGACCTCACCATGAAAATGCTAAATAAGTAGGTCCTACTTATCTGTCAGTGTGGCGCGGAAACGGATGAAGCATTACGCATTGGAAAGTGTATTCATTCAGTTGACTGGTTATTAAACCTTTCATTGCAGGATGCTGTACGGAAATGGCTTCAGAGAAATCCAACGTCACGCCTTCAATGGGACCAAGCTCGATCAAGTGTAGGTATTTTATGTGAACTGCTTGAAAAAAATGTGATACTTTTGACAACCGTTAGAGGAGTACAAGTCGACATTTTTGGAAATATGGTAACGGTAATGAAGCCACGGCTAGAAGCCAGTTAGCTTAGCTTAGCTTAAAGACTGGAAACAAGGGGAGCAGCTAGCCTCGCTCTGTCCAAACCAGGACGCCAGGACTTTACCCCAACCATCGATCGAGAAACTTTTGCAGACTTCAGTATAAATCGGTGCATTTCTCTGCATTTTGACGGCACTGATAATTCTTTAGGGAATAATAATATCAGTGCTAACAAATGGATGAAAATTCGACAGAAGAAGAAGATGAAAAGTAACAAACATTGACGATTTTGACTTAAATTTATTTCTTTGCTGAAGAAAATACTTACTGACACGGGCAACACTTTATAACCACCATCATTAATAAATAGTACATTTGTAGCTTATTGGATTTAGTGAAGTAATTTCACGATGAAATGGTTCATAAATCAATAGTTGGAAAGACATAGAGGACTTGACCTCGGTGTCCTTGGTGGTCCAAAGGTTAGAAAATCCACTTAACAGCCCAACAAAGCTGAGCTATAAACCCCTGAAGTCTCATTTAATCTGTACGAGAAGCGAAGTGTAACGACAGCGAGCTGCAGGTTTACCGGAGGTTTAACGTCGCGTTGAGCTAACCGGCAAAGCTCAGAGTGGTTTCAATCTGTTCTAACATTTTGTACATAAGCACAAAAATGTCAAACTATTTCTTGACATTTTCCCTCAGCAGACACACGTCAGTTAACTGACACAGTGTTACGGCGGTGTTACTTCATGTTAGGGTCAAAGGTTAACTGTGTTTACATTTGGTTGTTTTCTTCCACTGGGACATCAGAGTCAGTCGATTTAGAGCTTTCACATTCGGCAAGAAAATAAGGTTTGCTGAGTATTTTTGTCCGGATTAAATCACGTTTGACATGTGGTCTGTGTATTTCCTTGCCCAACATGTGCGCTACAAAAGCAGTCGAGTATCTACTGGCCGTCTCGTATGTACTTATAAAGGGCCTAAGCCCAGCTCTTGATTAGTAAGCTGGTTCTCATGGGAAAATACTGTTTCCAAAAGAGGGTATCAGGAAGTCTGCATTAAGAGTTCCCCTCTCCCATACACTCAGTGACACTGGCTCTGTGTCGGACTGAAAACAAAAAATCAAATTTCTCACTTGTTCTGAGTATTTGGTCGCCTCAGTCGGGCTAAATTAAGAGAGAATGAGGACATTTCTTTTTCTCTTCTTCTTCTTCTCGTCACCCCCCCTTGCTCCAGAATCCTGCATATTCAGGATATGAGGTATTAATGATATTAATTTCTAAACCCCCCTCTCCTCTTTTACAACACCTACACACATCCCAGGTTCTTATAAGAGCCTAATTAAGCCATTGGTCTGTTACTAGTGATTGTTCGCACATGGGTGTTTGTGTTGGCGCCTGATCTGCTCTGAGGAGGAGAACCGATCGCAGCACAGCCCGACCAAGACAAACACACCCCTCGCAGGTCTATTATCCTTATTAGATTTAAGGGGATTGAGGGGGATGTGTAGTGAGGTTGCAGTGTGTTTAAAGAGGTACGCCATCACATCTTACACCGTCTAATTTTGAATCAACAGCGTCTTCTGTCATGTTTCACCTCTGGAATTAGAGAAAATAAATAGAGACATGTGCGGTGATGAGGCTGAGGGAAAATATTATGCCACGCCGTCAGTCTGATTGAAATGTGAAGGATACGTTTTCTCTTAATAAACTTACATTTCTGCTTTTCCCCGTCCAGCGACCTTCACAGGAATAAGTATCTCACCACGATGGATGAAAGGGCTTTCGCCGGCGCCGTCAGCGGCCCCATGCTCCTGTAAGTACCTGAAGATTTGAGCCCTTACAGACAGCATCTTTAATTCTTGAATAAATTATATGTTTCATCATCATGATACGAGGCAACATATCTTGATTTTTTTTTTTCAGCCTGACATAGTTTGGTATGACCGGTAGCTAACAAAGCTAACGTTAGCTTATATTAGCAGACTAAAAGCGACATCATGTAGTAAATCAGTATTTTTTCTGCAATTTGGCAGCTGCATGATTTGTATTTTCGTAAATACAAATGCTAGCTCTTCTGTAATTATTCTTTCAGATGTCATCTCCTGCTAACTAAAAACAAAACTCTTATAAAATATGTCTTGTTGTGTGTATGCATGCACAGACACAACATTTGCACCCAACTCGTAGCGTTTGCAGCCTTCCGAGCTGACGATACAACAACACCTAGCTGTAACGTGCTACCAGCTAAACCTCTGTCTACGATAATGACAGAAAAAACAAACTAGCAAGTTCACAACTTTGCTAAGTCGACAAAACACCAAGCAAGTGCGACACAACCTCCTCCTCCTCCTCCTCCTCCCAGCAGTCCAAAGTTGCAGGTTGCTTTCAGGAAACTAGAACTAGAAAACATTTTCTCCATAAAATATGATCATTAAGCACCGAGTTTCGACCCGATATCTGAAGTTACACAGCACAGAAACAAGTGGCTTAGACAGAGCGACCATTCGCCCCATAACAAGTTAATGTGCAGTGGAAACGATACTGAAGCTGAGCTCTTTTTCTATCTGTGCTACTGATTCCGTATCATCGATAGCTTGACATTTTGGGAAATTTGGATTTGCACAAACTCAATATAAAGTGTTACTGAATGACTTTGAGAGGTGCTGGGAGGCGGATTCAGTTACCCGTGGACAGAACTTGGCTAGTTGTTGCCGTGCCAAAGCTAAGCAAACCGACCGCCGGCCAATCTGCTGGCGGTAATCATCTTCTCATCTAAACTCTCGGCAATAAAAACGTCAAAGTATCGCAGTTTCGAGAGGTCTATTTCAGATGTACATGCAGCGAACCACTCTGAAGACATACAAATCAATACGTAACAGGCCTAGTTCGGTAATTTGATTATTCACACCATGTCAAATTAGATTTAAACAATTTCCTCAGTCGTAATGTGCAGACTATACGAGACATGTCTGCGAAAATGGGATCGTACATCATCAAAGAGTAGAAACGATTCCTCCACAGCTGCGTCTTTGACCAGGAAACGTGAAACCCATTGTGTGCGAGCGTGTGAGGGAGAAACTTCCGACGTTTCTTTGACACTGTCGCCTTTTTTTTTTATCCTTCTCAAGGTTTTAAGCTGAGCCCCCTGTTTTCTAAAAGGTGTTTGATAGTCTCTACCACGGCTATCTGGTTGCTGTTATGGCTCTGATCTAGCCGTTGAGCGTCTGGTTAGGTGAACGGGGGTTCGTGTGCAGGTCTTCTTCCTCTGCTTCCACCGAGGAACATGTCCTGAGTGAGGTCACCTCCATGAGGTCATGAGCTAAACATCTGGGAATGACAAAATCAGACCGACTGCACTGCCTTACACAATGGGCCCCAGGAGAGGAAAAAAAGAGCAGAGGACAGCGAAGTGAGGAGAGCAAATGGGACTAAAAAAGAACAATTGAGCTCTTAGCAAATGTGAAATTGTTCAGCTTGAGTTTCTTTTATTTAATCCAATTAACTAGCAGATACGGTGACTGAGAGGTTTAATGGGTTAGGAAACTAAAGAAAGCAAAGAGAAGTTGTCCTCTGCTTGGCCCCTCGACGGGGAGGAGTGTCCAGAGCTGGACGGAGGAATGTCCTGATAATGGGATCACACAGGATGTTGGTGAGATTGTCAATCCCCCTGCATGTCTTTGTCCCGATGAGTTTGAGCTGGCTTTGGCATGACGGCCGAGCACAAGAAATACCGCGTGTAATTGCTTAAAGATGATGAAAGAGCGGAGGAGCTCACTGTAGGAAACAGATGGAGGGTGTAGTTTAATCCTTGTCTCATCGCGTCCAGCTCCTCTGCAAACTCGCTGATAGTGCGTTTGTTCCGAGAACCGGGTGATTCTGTCAGGTAGTCGGATGAAAGTATAGTACTGTTTTGTATCTTATCAGCTGTGTTGGCGTCTTGTTCAATCAATCAATTATCCTGATCCTGGAGACATTATGTGAAATAGTTTCTGGCACCGATGTAGTTTGTTTTGTCCGCATATGTCCTCTCATAATCCATCAGTGTGGATGCTCACGTAGTTATTGTCGCAGTTGACGCTCTTGGTGTGGAGTGGATGGTCCCTGAACGTCCGGAAAGGAGGGGAAAAAAAGCAGAGCAGTCTGTGGAAACAATGGATTCGAACGTTTGGTTTTGACCCATGCAAACATTTTATCACCTGGCAGAAAACACACATCTGTGAAATCACAAAAATACCTTTTGTGAACGCAACCTGCAGCTGGACAGCAGTTAAAACGATTGCTTCGGGGGGAAGTCTATGTGGCTGGGTCACGGAGTAAAGAGACCGGGTCACCGAGTATCAGGTGCTAAAGTCACAAAGGCAGATGTAGCCGTGAATTATTTGACATCGGAGGTGACTTTGGCGGCCCCCCTTCACCTTCCTGTCATCGCCACTCTCCCCTTATCAGAGGAGAAAAAAACAAATACCTTTATTCATGCATCTTATGTCTCTTGTTAAATTATTCCAATCTTATTCTGTCTTGAAGGGACGTGTCCCTAACAGGGATCACCTCCCTCCCATCCACAGGTATGGATACTCTTCGGGAGCTGAAGGCGCGCAACGCCTGGGCCCTGAAGAAGCTGCCGCCCATCAAGACCTTCAAGCACCTCACCACCGCCAACCTCACCTACCCCAGCCACTGCTGCGGCTTCAAAAACCTCAAGAAGAAACGAGGGTGAGCTCTATCTTCATTTGCTATCAGTTGAACGCACTAATGAGAGGAAGAAAAGTCACGAGGAGGCAAACAGCATGCAGTGAAATGCTCTCGCGCTCTGTGTTTTTCATTTATTTGGATGATCTACCACAGCGAGTGGGGCAGCTGCACTTGCATGGTGTGGATTTTGGCCTGGATTGAATCAACTCTCTGGCGTGTTTACCTATAACCTCTTACAGTGCTTCTATAATTAGTGTCAGTCACCGCTGTTATTATAGGCAGGAGGTTGAGCCAGACTAATAATGACTCTACAAAACTGGAATCTCCTTTTCTTGAGCTCGACGTATAAATTATTTGATTTGATTTGACACTCAGAGCTCGTGAGGATTCAGTCCAGTTATGTTTTTGTCTAATTTAGGAGTTTCGGTATTTTGTGGACTCTTCATGTGTGTTTTGCGCGCGTGTGTTTTTCAGCTTTTTGGAGTACATCATCTGTAATCTGACGGCTTTCTACGACCAGCATCAGAAGCGCTCCGTGGGGCCCCTCCGCATGCCGTCCCTCCAGGGAGACAGTGTGGTGGAGACAGTCCCAGATCAGGAGCCGAACGATGGCGGCCACAGACAGTCCCAGCAAGACTGGAGGAAAGGTGACTTCCATGGCAGCCTCCACTACCACGCCTACTTTGGGGGCCAGCCAGACGAGGATGTGGGTTTTGGAGAGACCCTCAAGAACCCCCAGGAGGACACCAGCCAAGACTTTGACAGTCGTTACGATTATGTGGTGTGTGAGGAGGGAGAGGAGGTGGCGTGTGCACCAGTGCCTGATGAGTTCAATCCCTGTGAGGACATAATGGGTTTTGGCTTCCTGCGAGTGTCTGTGTGGTTTGTCAGTCTGCTGGCAGTTCTGGGAAATGTGGTGGTACTCCTGGTGCTGCTCACCAGCCACTACAAGCTCTCGGTCTCCCGCTTCCTCATGTGTCATCTGGCCTTTGCCGACCTGTGCATGGGGATTTATCTGCTGCTGATCGCCTCTGTAGACCTCCACACTCGAGCCGAGTACTTCAACCACGCCATAGACTGGCAGACGGGCCCGGGTTGTGGACTCGCAGGGTTCTTCACGGTCTTCGCGAGCGAGCTGTCCGTCTACACCTTGACTGTGATCACTCTGGAGAGGTGGTACGCCATCACCTTTGCGATGCGGCTGGATCGCAAGCTGCACCTGCACCACGCGGCAGTCGTGATGCTGGGCGGCTGGATCTTCTGCCTCGTGCTGGCTCTGCTTCCACTGTTTGGGGTGAGCAGTTACCAGAAGGTCAGCATCTGTCTCCCAATGGACACCCAGTCCACGGTGGCTCAGGTCTACATCCTGTCCGTTCTGGTCCTCAACATCTTGGCGTTTCTTGTCATCTGCGCTTGCTACTTCAAGATCTACTGCGCAGTGCACAACCCTCACTACCGTTCTGGATCCAAGGACACCAACATCGCCAAGCGCATGGCTGTCCTCATCTTTACCGACTTCCTGTGTATGGCGCCCATCTCTTTCTACGCCATGTCAGCCGTTCTGGACCGGCCGCTCATCACCGTCTCGAACTCCAAGATTTTATTGGTGCTCTTTTACCCGCTCAATTCCTGCGCCAACCCGTTCCTCTACGCCATCTTCACCAAGGCCTTCATGGGGGACATATTCATCCTCCTCAGCAAGGTGGGCCTTTGTCAGCAGCGAGCGCAGCTGTTCAGAGGCCAGACGGTCTCGTCGAAGGGCAGCAGCGGGACATCTCAGGTCCGTAGAGACAAGGACAAGATCAGGAAAGGTGGAAGCGGAGGCCAGGAGGAGTTGCCCATCCACCTGACGAAGTGCTCAGGACAGACCTACCACCAAGCTGCCTGCCAGCAGACAAACCCTGAGGAGAGCCAGAGCCTGAACACGTGAGCCTCGAGGTAGCAGAGCGAGACCAGGTTCAGGTGGGAGAGGAGAGGAGAGGCCTTGAAGTGTTTGTGGACAGATCTGTTTGGATATTTAACAGAAAGCTCCAGTATTCTGTATCTGCTTCAGTTTTCAGGGCCAAGTTCAGCTGTTTTCACAATTTGGGCTGTGATGATTTTATGGTTCCAGTTGTTGGAGAATATCAAGTGTCACTGAAATATGAGCCAGACTTCATCTCACTTATAGTCCTTTGTTTTTTGGGAGGAACTCGCTAGAATAGAGCAGAGATCATCGAGCAAGCATATATAT
>OMLP01003742.1:20714-35239 GCA_900302685.1 Spondyliosoma cantharus | reverse complement strand
TTTTTTTTAAGCCCAAAAACTACGTATTTGATGATGCAATTCCACACTTTTGGGTGGAGTCATTTTTTTTGTTTACTTACTTGTGTTTACTGAACAAGGGAGGCGTCTTTGTCCACATGCAGTCAAACAGTCACACGTGCAAGACATGCCCAGTACAGCTGCAGGCCTCCATCTACTGATCTCTGTTGAGTGCCTTGCTCAAGGGCACATCAGCATAGCTTGTTATCGAAGTTGAGAGTGATTTTTATTTTCCCCCATTCAGATAAAAGTTTCAAAAACGCCAACCTCCTGGTAGCGAGCTCATCCCACTAACCTTCAGGCTACATCAGCCCACTTGTTTATATGCTTGTTTGTTTTGGTGACATGTGCCTCTTTTTTAGGGCTTAGGATGAGTAACAGGGTATGCTGGCTAGAACGTTCAGTGTTTTTTTCTGAAACATAATCAGAGAACAATATAAATGCATATTCAGTCTTTTGTCCCCTATGGCATCTGTTGAACAGCACTGAATGAAAAGTCAATCTGGCTTAAACAGAGTCACTTGGTCTTTATCATCATTCGTATGTTTTTTTTTTAAATCTTCAATAGCAGTTTTGGTTGGTCCATTATTTGGCTGGTGGGACATTTTGTCCTGCCATTTTTTCATCTAGCAGAGGCCAAGATTACTGGGCAGACTGCCATTTTACATGGACACTAGGGGCCTCAGAATATGGATCTTGATTATTTTCATGACCTCTTTACCTGAATTTAACTGTGATCATCAGACCACTTTTGTACAACATGTATCATAATCAAGTTAGCAGATTGCTATCCTTGTGCCCAGCTGATAAATCATCCCATATTGGCCAATAACAGATATATTGATATTGGTGTAAATGTTGTCCAATGTCCAATATTTGCCAATATGAAGATTTTTTTTTAGAAATTACAATACAGAAAGAGCTGCTTCAGATACTTATGATTAATACATTTCCAGCAAGTCTACTGTTTTAGTGCACTGGTATCATCTTTCATCAGTTTTTTATAACTGTAAAATATCTTGCCTCTGTTACATATCTTTGTTTCAAGTGTTTGATAACCACATTTGAAAGATCATTGCAAAAAATGTGTGCATATCAGTTTAAATGTCAATACTGGAATATTTTACTTCCTAATATTATCGGCGTTGGCCCCAAAAATCGAGCTTCAGTTGTGCTCTAATCCTAACCGTTTGTTCCATAATTTCTCATAACTTCTCTTCCAGCCAAACATATACCATCCCATCCCTGTCAGTGGTGTAGTACATTCACTCAAATACTGTATTTATATATAATTTCTATTTCTATATCCATTGTTGCCACTTTATATTTCTACACCACTACAATTCAGAGGTATATTCAAATAATATTGTACTTTTTACTCCACGATGTGGCTTGGACCACTTAAATTACTAGTTATTTTAGAGTACTGTAGATTAGGATTATACTTTATGAATCCCTTAGGGGAAATGCTTAGTTAAACCACCAGCTTCAATTTGAAAGTGTTGAAACATATTAATCCATCAATAATTCCCAAAATATAATATTCACTATTCTGAATCTGCATAAAGAGTACTTTTATTTTTGGTACTTTAAGTATATTGTGATGCTAATACTTTTGTACTTTTTCTAAAATAAAAATACAACTGAAATGCAGAGCTTTTACTTGTGACTGAGTACTTCTACACTGTGGTCTTGCTACTTTTACTTAAGTACAAGATCTGAGTACTTTTTTCCACCTCTGAATCCCATCCTATCCTGTCATATCCTATCCTATCCTATCTCCGTCTTTCCTATCCTATCTCATCCTATCCCATCCTATCCTATCCTGTTCTATCCTATCCTATCCTGTTCTATCCTATCCTATCCTATCCTCTCCCTCCCTCTTTTAAGTGTAGGTATTTATTTTTAGCTGATTATCTAAGTTGCATCTCTTAATGCCCATTTATTTTATGTACTCAAATTTACCCTGTATTGACCGACACCCTGAGGCAAATTTTGAGTGTCTGGCAATTAAAGCCCTCAATACCAATCGATGGCGTAGCAGCATTCAGGGGCTGCATGTGCTCACACATACACACTCATACACTGTATCCACTGTTGACTTTACTGTACAGTATACTGAGACTGTCCCTATCCCTTTCACAGACACACACCACACACACTTTCACCTAGCAGCGGCTGGCGGTGCCCATTGCTCTGCCAGCTTGCAAGGGGGGTAGGTGTGTGCTGAGCCCCGCAGTAATGCCCCTCAATCTCCCCACTGTGAGCATCTTTGCATACCAAAACAACAAAAACAATTTAGGCAGAAGTGAAATTAGTATAATTGGTGGCAAAGCGGTTTAGCCCACACATCTCACATTTGGGAGGAGGTGATGGAGGCCTCCAAACCCCCACACTGGAATGAGATGCATGCGCGCAGACCGGAAAGGAAGAGGAGGAGGAGGAGGAGGAGGAGAAAGGAGTAAAAAAAAAAAAATAGAGGGAAAGAAGCAACAAACAATAAAATCACACTGGTGTCCAATTTGCACTATGTAAGAGGTATTGTTATTATCTGGCCCACATGCTTGCACAGGCATCGCAACAGACAGTCAAGACGGCAAGGCAAAGGTAAAAGGTGAAGTGAGCCAATTTTCCATATCAGAGGTGGTTTGTTTGCCCCAAGCCTGAGTTGTGCCTAAAGTGCCATAACATTACAGCACTCCTACAGATGAGATCAAAGGCTCCAGCGAGGGATCCTCCGTGGTTTTGCTGGCAAGCGGCCGTCCTTTCGCTGAAATATCTTTTCAGGGCTTTCCACACATTGACTGATCACAAAATGCACTCTTAATAGAGACAGGAAATGCCACATACAAAAACTTCCTTTCTTTCTAAGTATGGGCTAATATTCAGAGATTAAGCTTTCTCGTTAATTATTTTCATTTTAATTAGTAAATCTTAATTAACAATGAACATTTACCCTTAAAATTTTTTGGCTTCGGAATGAAGGAGGGGGGTGAAGAAAGGAGAGAATAAATATGACAATCTTTTTGGGACCTCCGGGCAGGATTACTGATGCAGGCTGCCTTAGTTATTAAACACGTTCTAAATTAAATGCCTCCATGAATTTTGCACAGAAATATATTTTCATAGTTTTGCATGCCAAATGTGACATTTTATATTTCAGATTCATCTCGCTGCAGTAATTTTAGGGAAATGTCATATAAACAAAGATTTTGTCATTTACCAAAGGAAATTACTATGCGTGGCAGGTTTGGCCATTGCTTTCTCTCTCTCTCTCTCTTTCTCTCTTTTCCCTCTCCCTCTTTTGCCCCCTATTCTGCCTGTGCCGGTTGTTTCAAGTCAGCAAGCCATAAAAAATCTTTATCTCAGTGAAACACAGCAATTTGGGAGATAATCGAATGGTGACTGGGGGGCACAAACGCCAGTCTGAGGAATTATACCACAATCTCCCCTGCATTTACAACCTTCCTCAAAGCCAGTTGTCACCCTGGAAGGAAAGCCCCCGACTGAAGATTCATTACATCTTTAAGCCAGCACGGTGGCATGGCAGCCTCATCCCCAGATGCAACACAACAGCACACTCCTCCCACAGCTGGTGATGCTACCGCTAAAGCTGCAGCTTCCTCCTTCTCTTTTTCCCCACTTGGTTCTCTTTTCTCTCCTCTCCCTCTGTTCCCCCTTTTTTTCATCTCCAAAGACTCCTTCTCCCTCCTACTTAGATTCCTAAAACCACAAACACCATTCACACAAGGCTGTATAGGCTGCATAAAAAATATTGTGGCTGGATGGTTAGCATTCCCTATATGAAAGCCTTTAGCTTAGCGCTGTATAGTTCCTGTGTGTGCCTTTGTGTCGGCATGTGCACATACAGTTCCAGTTGGTGTAATGAAAGGAGTGAAGGAATTTGAAAAACTCGAAAAAAAAATAAGGGATATGATTTTTTCAATTCTCTAACAGGTCCCATTCATCACAGGATTTCACAAAATTACATCATTTCAGTGTTTTTGAACACCCCTGCCTCCTTTTTTCTTTTTCTTTTTTTTTTGGAAGCACTTCTGGATCAATATCTCCTCCTGTGAAACAACCTTCTTTCGGATTAAGGGGTATGTCACTTCCTGTTTGCGTGCTTTCCCACGGATTCGTTTTTCTCAGTCGACAGTCGCAAGCGGATCTCACCTGCCACAGCCGTGACGCCGAAGAGGAGGATTCTGGGAGCTCTGTCATCTGGCCGTATTTGGCCGGCGCTTCCTCTTGGCCTTCCCCCAGCGCTCTGAGTGACGGGCTTTCAATGGTGCCGCTGCTACACACACACACACACACGAGGAGCTAACCCTGTTAACAGCCACCTGCATTTTGGACTCTCTGTTGTTCCACTCTGTAGCCAACAGCAGCGCAATCTAATAACACCGCAACAAAACACTTTCCACTGGGTCCCTCTTCCTCTCTCGTTCCCTCTCTTCCTCCCTCCCTCTCTCCCTCCCTGCCTTTCTCGGCCTTTCAATCTTATCAGTGGTAATGTAATAAGCGGTTGCTTCGCTCTGTCTCCTCGCCACCTCTCTTAATTCCTCAAAATAAAGCAATATCACAGGGGCCCTGGCCTGCCTGTGACTGGGGATAAGATGCTTGTAAAAGGAAGGATAATTCAGCAAATAAATGCTCAGCATCAAAGGCAGGCACTGGGTTCTTTCTTTCCTTTTCTCTCCCTCTCTCCCTCCTCTCTGTTCGCCTATCAAAAGTATTACATGTGCTTTCATCAGTTCACAACAAGGCACAATGCGCTTCCTAATGCAATTACTCGACCTCCATTAAATCAGAAACAGTGGAAACAAATGAATTACACATTTGTTACAAAAACCACAAGTCAGCTCCGCGTCTCTTCCCTTTATTTTTTTTATTTTTTCTTTCCTCGTTCATAGGCGCGGGGAGAGAAAAAGTGAAATCATTTCTCATTAAATTTCAGGCAGATGTAGCCCTAGGTGATGCGTAGAAAGTCTCCCATGTCTAATAGCCACCCACCATTGATATCAGAAGGAATTTACAGGGTTCAAGGCTGTCGAGAGGAGGTCATCCCGCTAAACTCCGAACCACATTCATCTGACAGAGCTGGTGTCCGACTACCACCCACCCATGAAACAACCAAACACGAGAGAAGATACTGATGTGTACAGTAGTTTTCTTGATTTTATCATGTCAGCCGGCATGGTAGTCCATAATTACTAAAAACTTAAACATGCTAAGCTGGCTACCCGCAGGGCTCTCGCTGCGAGATTTGATGTGTGATCTCAGACTAAAGTGGATGGACCCAGAATTGATGCGCCTCCAAGCCCAATGACATGGACAGATTTCTGCGCCCCGGAGCCATACTACCCACAATGCAATGCCTGTCGACGGGAGAAGCCATGCAGAGGACATATGAATTACATGACTTCTCGGATCAGTGGGAATACAAATGCTTTTCACACAATTAATGATTACAGTCATGTGACATCAATTGTACATATGGAGAGAGATTTGAAATGGGCTGGACTCACCACTGAAGCAGCGTGTTCACTCGGGGCTGCTGCGGTGCTTCTCTGACTGTCTTGTCTCTTTGTGAATGAGGCTCCTTTGAAAAAAATTCAAGTGGATGTGTTAACAAACACTGTTAATGTGTTGGCCTTCATTTACATTATCAGCTAATTGACAGTTTAATTTAAGACACATCACACTGAATTATAATGGAAGACATTTTTCATTTCATTGATTGGCTGTAATGAAACATTTAAAACACAAAGTGCAATTAAAGGGACAGTTCCCCCCAAAATGTTAAAAACATATTTTTACTCTTACCTGTAGTGCTATTTACAAGGCTGGGAGGGCTACTTTAAAAATGTAATCTGGCACAGTAACTAATTACCTCTTAAAAAAATGCAATCAATAACATAATTCAAGTATCACAATATCAAGTCTTGTATCTCGATTACTTTCCGTGACTTTTGGATTACTTCAATACAAATTATATGAAAATGAAGAACAGAAATATCAAGATTACTTTTTACATTTTTGTTTTAGTGTTTTTCTGTCAGAATAGATACTACTTTACTTTACTACACTTTACGATACTCTTTATTTTGAAACTGTAATCCTGCTAATAACCCCCTTTGTCACTGAATGTATCAGTAATCTAACTACATTGTTTTTTGAATACAGTTACCTTTTATTTGTGTCCTGATTACATGATCCCATTATATGTATTCTGTTATTACTCAAGCCTGCCTATTTATACATTTAGATTATTTTGGTGCAAGTTGCCCAGTTTTGGAGATAATGGCCACATAGATGTCATTGTTCTCTCAGATATAATGGAACTAGATGGCACTCGGCTTGTGTCGAAGAATACATTTGAAAAACTCTATGCTAATGTCTCTTTCCTGAAATCATGTTCCGGTCACTCAAGACAATCCACAGACTTTGTTGTGAGAAGTTTCATGTCAGAACTATTGTCTTTCTACAGAACTGCACGTGCCAACCAAATCCCTGCGCAGATGGAACATCATCAACAAGGATGTAAACAAAAATGGCGTACTGCTCAAATAAGCTGTAATGTTAGCAAGCTTCTTTTTTTGTTTCCTCTCGTCGGCATCTTGAGTGAAATGTATTCCATTAAATTTGAGAAAAGACAGACATCTCTACGGCTGATATCTACACTCAAACTCAACACAATACCTGTACGTGGATACATGGATCAATAGTAGCTCAGGTATGACAACATTTTTTTTTATTTTTGTGTGAACTGTCCCTTTAAGCATAAGATTTTTGGCTGTAACTACAACAAGCTACAAATCCTTCCTACAGTATATATGCAGTATATATATACAGTGCATGTACCTTTACCTTAACATCCCCAGTGAAGAAGGCCATTAGTCTCTCCTTTCTCTTTGCCCACTCACTCCTCTTCAGTGGTCCCTTCTGAGCCGCTTGCTGAAAAATACGTGTAAATACACATGCACACTTTCTTTGGATGCAGCTTTATGAAACAGTGCAGTGCACCATAATGGCAGAATTAAGCACAAGGAGCAACTGTAATGCAATCTGCAGGCAATCGATACTGAGCCAGGCCCTAAAGACATGTAGCGTTTGATGAGTATTTCTGCCGGTTTTACATTCAGTCAGCACATTCACACTCCCCATTCAGATGCATTGACACTGCTAAGTGACAGCGTCTCGCCCTGTAGAGGCTTTGTGCAGCAGAATAGAGAAAGAAGAAAAACACTATTATTTTTAAAATAGATGTGAAATCTCTGGTGGATAATGTGCTTTCAATGGGAGGTGGGTGTGGAAACAGTAGGAGAGCGCATACATATTATGGCAGAATAAGATAACACCGATCCCAATACTGATACAGTACACAGCAGACGCCGCTGATTATCCAGTAGGGGAGGATGAGTCAACTGTTGCTGTGGCTTCCAAGTGATATTGAGACATTGTTGAACCATTTTTTCCCAATTACGTTGACTTTCTATTCATATAATTTGATACTCCTACTCCCTTTTCAAGCGAGATTATAACTAAAAATACAGTGGATAGAAGTTCTGTGTTCTGTTTACATATGCGTTAATTTCTGGGTTTCTAGATTTGTCAACACAATGGAAACCCCGTGTTCTTGTATATCCTCTCCCATTTCCTTTCTGACTGACGGAATACAAACGCTTGTTTTTTGAAAGAAGCTTCAAATCTCGACGCTAGCTGACAATATCCCTACTCTCGAGTTGGAAAATAAAAAAGTAGTCACGCTCTATTTTTTCCTGAAAAGACCATAATAAGGGTATAGAACCAGGGAGATTCAGCTTCTGTCAGACACAAATATGCATAATAATGCACAACTAAGTTCAAAGACAGAACAAAAACAGTTTCCACAAATAAAATAATTATGTGAGGATATCACATGTAGCATAGATTATATCGTCGAAATCCATCCACACGTTCTGAGCCGAGTGATCTAACCTTGAATGCATGTTCTACAAAAGAAAAGCTATTTCACATGAATGCATTCAGCCGAGATTCAAACCATCTGCGCTCCAAATCAAATGCAGAACTTTTTCTAAAGGTAGCGGCGGGAAGAAGGGCTGGGGACAAAAAAAAAAAGTGGAGCAAATATGGAAAGAAAGAGAAAGAAAATTAGAAACACTCACACACATAGACAAAACAACAGATGAACGCAAGTGCGCGCATGCACGCGCCCCTACGTCCATTAGCCCGAGCCACTGATACACAGCATAATGGACATGGCTGATGTGCTGGTGAATATGGGATGATGACACAGATATTCCTCTTTGTAGCGCTGACCTGCTGCAGTGAAAGGCTGCCAAGCGTGATCATGTCAGGCCGCACACGCTCCCTCAGCTGCTGGGCGTAGAGGGGGATCACCTCCTTAGCTGTCCTCGCTGCAAGAAATAGTACAGAAGTGTCAAATATCTTATTATATTTGTCTAAAATGAAATGTTACCACGGCATTTATGCAAAATTCTTTGTGTGCGTCCTCACAATTTTTTAAGAATTTTACAAAAAAAAAGTTCCTAGAATGATTCCTTGCTAGCTTCCATAATGGATTTTAGATCATGGCTGTGCAAAGAAAATGCATTTTATACCATCATACTCAAAATAACATACTACCTTAATGCCTCTAAACGTAAGAAATGAAATATGAAAACAAACAAAAGCATAGCATTACTTTTTACAGCGCACTCTCTGCCCATTGCCGTCCTCCCTGCTTCTAGTCCAGCCTCTCCTCCCAGCCCAGCACCAGCCCCAGCCTGGGTTTTGGCAATGGTATGGGCCTGGGAGGGCCTGGAGCCCGAGGCATCACCACCACTGTGGAGCAGCAGTCGCCGCTGAAGCACCAGATCACCCGCCTTCACCTCCAACACCTCCTCATCCCTGGAGGCTAGCAGCGTACCTGGAGAGTTACGCATCAGTGGGCATGCACAGACGCACACACACACACAAACCAGACACACACATGCTGATGGATGCGCATACTTACCACATCCAGAAACAGACACACACAGATGAGTTTGTGTATACAGACATTTATGCAGGTGGACAATGATGTGCTCTGAAAACAGTAATTCATCAAAGTATCATATTTACACCCAGGCTAACAGGATTTATTATTCCTTGAATCATGATCCTGGCAAAGTCATAGTGAATCAGACTCTTAGTTAAAAATGGGCCACGCTAGCTTTCTGTGCTGTTTTTCATTTATTAATTTTTTTGCAAATATGCAAAAATATCTCATAACATTTATCTCAAATCATGCAAAAACTAGACAAACTGCATGACTGGAATTAGATAATGAAATCAACCACAGGATGTTTAACTTAAGAGCAGGTGTAGATAGGGTACATAAGGTCGAACCGAACTGTTTCTATGCAGTGAAGCAAAGGAAGATGTAGGAAGGGTTTTAACACGACTGTGACTTTAAGCCAATTTGGAAAAAAAAATACGGGAGTTCTGATGTTTTTACTCACCAACCTCCACAACAAATTGAGAGAAAAGTTTTCTGTGAACTAGTTTCTATTTAGCCACCCAGAATTCAGTACCGAAAAAAAATGGGAAGCATCGTCTCCAGCAGCTAACCTGCTCGCTGTGTGCTTTTTCAGTCTTGCTGCACTGCCTCATTGGTAGAAAGCGAGAGGTATTCTTTGAGCATCTGTGTATTCAACGTGTGCAGTCCAATATGTGTTACAGCCAAAGCCGTTATCACTGCCTAATGCTTTGCACATAGAAGCTGATATCAATGCCTCACGCCTTACAGAGAACTAGAATGAATAGAAAGCCAGTTCTGTTCTTTCATCTCCAAGCCAAAGCAATAGAATTTATCGAGATAAAAAGGAGGAACTGAAGATCTCAGACAGACAGAAGGGATTTCTCGAGGAATGTTTTTTTTTTTTTTTTTTCCCTGAAAAAAAAATGTCTACAGCACTGGCCACTGTCCATTTCATTAATACTTTGTCACTTTCTTGTGAAATATGTATGGTGCTTTGTAGCAGGCTGTGAAAGCCGAGACAAAAGCCTGAGAAGCAGTCACAAGATGTCAGGATCAGTACTGACATACACTGAGCCGGTTCTACCGCTGCAAAGAAGACTTGCGGCCTACACCGGTGGGAGGCATCCATACAACAGTATAAGGTGATTGTCTCGAAGTCTATTGTAGCTCGGTGAAGTGCTTACTGGCAGTCGCCGCAGTTGGACTCCAACAGTACAGAAGTAAGAGCTCTCTCTCCCTCTCTCTTCCTCTCTCTCTTCCCTTCCCTGTCTCAGCCTATTGCATGGAGCGACTGTTAATCCAAGATCCTCTTTACTTTTCAGTGGGATTTCATGAACATTCCAAGACAATGGACGGGGCTGCTAATCTCGGTGGTACAGCTAAATCCGAGACAATGGCAAATAATACGAGCCGGCTAAATTCTACCGTGTTGAAGCGGGCCTAAACCCATCACTTGTGCGCTGGAATTACAAGGGAGATGTGCGTCATGTCAACAGGATCTGGGGCGACTGTCTTCACCCAGAACAATGCTAAGCTTAAACCACCTCAATGTTGCCTGGTTGGCTACATATTTAAATGAAACTGAGCTAATGAGAAAAGGCATGCCTACTGTGAGACAATGGCTGTGCTTGGAAAGCACTGACTAGTAGTTTGGGTCCGTTATCTCGTCTCATTCTTTGTTCTATGTCAGTGCTGCTTTCAATGTTAGTGGAGAATGTGGAGTCGTATTTATGTCTGGGTTCTTTATGAGCCATTCCTGAAGATACTGCACCTAAAGATGGTAGTGCTCCATTGCATCATTTAAAACACTGTGGCCACTGTTTCAAATGGTAATTTGATTTCATAATGTTAAAACGTTACGTTTTTATAAATATATCACCCGGAAAATTAAAAGACACAATCGGTTCTGAAGTGTGAAACTCAACAGACAAGATCCAAACAACCTCAACCAGCAGTTACACCTGCTGCTAGAAGAAGTGGCCATTCAAATCAGATACATTTTTTAGCGTATTTACACACATGATCTGTGCAGGAAAACACAATCAGGATATTTCAGCTGAATCCTGATCACAAGGGACTCAATTAACATTATACTGCATGTCCCAAAATTGACTTTCTAATGAGTCTAAATTAAAGTAATTTAATGTGAAAGTCAGGTAATTTACTTACTTACTTAAAAAGTTTAAGCTATCATTTTTCATTATTGATTACTCTGCTGATTATTTCTATGATTAATCATTCACCGTTTTTTCAATGAAATATCAAGACAATGTGAAAAATGCTGATCAGAATTTCCCAAAGTGATATCCTCAAATCGCTTCATTGGTCCGACCAACAGTCATAAACCCAAAAACTGCATTTACTATCATAAATAACAGAATCCTCGCATTCAGTGAGGTTCATTCAGTATTTGGAACCTGCAAAAGTTTGACATTTTTGCTTGCAAATGATTTAAAGGTGCACTATGAAGTTTGAGGATTACATTTTAATCAGTTTATTAAAAAATGCCTTAACAAACACTCTATGTTTTCATGACTCAATAAACTGAATAAACAAACTGACCTCAAAGGGCAGCACAATTTCATACTGTATTACTTCGTTTCTATTTGGTGGACCCTGACAACTTTCTACCTTCAAACAGTGTTCTGGGACTTTATTTTCCTCTGAGAACAGCTTGTTTATTCAGTTATGAAAACAAAGAGCGAGTGTTTGAATTCCATCTCCAAAACGACATAGTGCCCCTTTAAATGATCAATCAATTATTAAAAGAAATGAATAAAAAATAAAAAAATTACACTTGACTACTGGATTAATCTACTTATCGTTGCAGCTCTAATTTTGACTTTGGCCGACCAACTGCTTCCAAATTACCAACGTACTGGCACATAATAACATTGGGATACATACCAGGTATATTTATGAAGGTATCGTCCTCATCCAGCAATGCAGCCATTCTCTGATACAGCCTGCTTTCATCAGCATTCAATATTGCTACAAGTCAAAACAATTATAAAATGAGTACGCCCTCAAAGGTGCTGGAAAATTACATGCATTTGTGTGCCTCAAAATTACTTTCTGCTTATCAGACGAGTCAATCTAAACCACATCTTAACATGCAAACCAGAGATATTAGCCGCGGCTGGAGAGGGGTGAAAATCAAGTGTCTGCAGAGGGGTAATGAAATAGGAGCATTAACATGCCTGTTAGCCGGCCTGTCATCATCTGATGAGATTTGGTTTGGCGAATCCTTTGATATTACACGGCAGTGATATCCAAAAGATACAGGTGAAATGGCTTCTCCATTAATAGCCATGTTTCATTATAACATGCATATTACTTGGCTCCCAAGAGCTCGCTTTTAATAGGCCTACTTTAGGAGGGGGCTGCAAACTATTGATATGGCTCTGCGTGTGTCATCCAGCAGGGAAAAGAAAAAAGCCACGGTGAAATGAAAACTGACCAATGATTGGTGACCTTCGTCAATGACAGTGAGTGAGGAAGCCAATCTAGTGATGCCATCACTTGATGTATTTACATAGACTGTCCTGCCGTCACAAATGACGGCCTGCTACCAGTGATCTCTCTCACCTCACTTTAATGAACCGGGGAGAACTATTATGACAGAGAATGGCATACTTAATTCCAGCTCATCTTCAGTGCTGACCCCAGCCGCTCTGCGATGCCTTGGGTCTGTCTGCTCCGCCGACGAGGGGTCAAAGTAATTTTGGGCACGTTGATTTCCTGTGGAAAGCGTGAGAGGCGAGAGAATGAGAGAAAGGGGGGGTGGGAGTTGGTGGGGAAGGGGAAGGGAAGAGGGGAGTTGTACAGGTTCAGGTTAGTGGTTATTAGAAGCACATGAAGCGAAATGTTAATTTTGAAACCCACACTGTCGAAGGGCAGGGGCAGCGGCTGCCACCAGATAAGGCAGAGCCAAGATGAGACAGAGAGTACAGAGGCAGAGAGAGAGAAGTGGGAAGGAGACTGCTGGGCTTCTCAATGCACCTCTGCACGGCCCGCGGTGCTCTGGGGCCTAATTAGCATGCCGCAAAAGGTCACGGCAGGCAATCTCTTAAATACGACTGCCATATGTTTGCCGTGTTCAAAAGGAACTAATGAGAAAGTCTACAAGCTCAAAAGTACCTGGAATTTCAAAGACAATACCTTCTAAATACTCCGAGGTCAGCGGCCCAGAGGACCGGGCAAGTTTGGAGGAGCAGATCCAAAGGAAAATAACCTGAGCCCATGTCTCATTGACTTCTTATTAGCAATCACTGACCTATGGGTATCAAGTCTGCTCCACAGAGTTTATGGGAATCCGATGGCTCCGGGGTCTTTCTATTAAGGGTACACCCCACCAAGCAGCTTTCTTAACCCCAAATCATTCTCATTACAGGCCCTGAATATTTCACTCCAATCTAAATTGCTTTACTTGTATTTCTCAGGTTGTGGGGCGAAAAAAAAAATGCACGCCACATTAAATCATGTTATATATTCCACACAAGGATCGCCTTTATAGACGTCTGAGGGTATCGACGCTTGGACGCATAAAAATGTGAGTAAGTGTGTTTGCACAGGAGCACCACTGGCTCACCCAAAAAAAAAAAGGAAGCTCGCCGGGATTCTTCCGCGCTCGTATGAAATATGTGTCCTCACTGGAAGTTAAAGAGTCAGACTGAAATACTTATTAAACGAGGAGCAGCCGTATGACTCCTCAACGGAGCCATAAATTGACTGTGAAATTCACATGTTAAATCCCTCTACGTCGTTAACAGAGAGTTTGAACAATTTCTCTGCAAATAGCTCTGAGGTTATGAAACCCTTTTTTCAAACACAAATTTGCATAATGGGAGTAGCTTCGTGGATCGCCTTTTTGAATCATATCTGTGATTTACCTAAATAGTCTGGCTGTCCTCCAGTTCATCTCTCTAATGAAAATTTTTCGATTCTCTGTTCTTGCCTGCACAATATCAATAGCTAGCACGACTCAGAGCAAAATGTTAACAGAGAGCGGGAGATAACGGGAGATTGTTTGGTAAAGGCAGAATGCAAGTGTCACAAACACAGTGCAGAATCTGCTTTTGTGATCTTTCAATAAAGGCACATGAGTCAGTGAATCATTTTGTATATTCACACTCCTGCACACTGCTTATTTTGTGCTGTGGATTTATGGTTGTAAGTCCAATTACCACAAAGAAATAAAGTTTTAACCCCCATAAAACGCGTGGCATGTGACACACGTAATGCCCTTCAAGACTTTTCCGTTTCCATACTTTTTCAAGACGTTTCCCCACGTTCTAAAAATCAAGAATCCACCATATAGGTTAACTTCATTTTGCATGCTTTAAGGGTTTGGCACGTGGCCTAATTTACGTTTCCAATTAACAGAACAAAAAAGGAGAGGAAGATAAAAAAAAAAAAACTGCAACTTAACTCATCGCTGATCATCAGGACACCAATATATGTTCAAGGAGGTGTCTAC
>OMLP01003740.1:33928-50675 GCA_900302685.1 Spondyliosoma cantharus | reverse complement strand
TGGTTGTATGAAGCACAGTTGGTGAAAATGAGCTGGACGTCGGACACAAACTGTCCAACGGTCTGGTAGAGCTGCTTCTGCAGTTTGTCCGCTACATTGCCCAGCCACATCGGAGTCTCGATCACAGTGGAGTAGTCCGACAACTGTGGGAGTAAAAACAGGGCTGACTGAATGAATCAACGCTCAATCTCAGACACACAGCTCATTAGGAGCACTTCATCTGTGTGCGAATAGCAAAGACAAAGACTCACGTAGAGGTTTGGGTCATCAGCAAATGTTTGTTCCTCATCAGCGCTGCACAGATGCAGGAGGAGATACTGACACTCCTGTTGATGTAAGAAGAGAAGAAGAGTGACGGCAGTGTGAGACAGGCATTGTGACGCGAAGACAAAGAGTCGCACAGTGTGCTCACCAGCATGTGTTGTGAGATTTCCCGAGACATAGCTGCCTGTCTTTTCAGCTCGTCCCGGTAATAGCACCCTCGATTGATTCCAAATACACAGAACGTGCACATCCAACGACCACTGTCCCTGTTCTCACACACACACACACACACACACAAAATAGACAAAGGCAGAGGTTAGAGTTAACAGAGATGAGTTTTTAGGGCTTTGACACGCAACGAACAAATAACTGATATTACATAAAAAGAAGAAAATGTACAGAATCATTCTTTTACGTATTATTTGGATCAAAGCTCACCCCAATATGACCGCTTCCAGATGAGGCAAGTGACATTTCTTGTGGAAGGAGCGAGGGCAGCAATCACACATCACCAACTCTTCTTCTTCTTTTTCATTTTTACAGGTGCAGCACTCATCGTCGTTTTTCTGATTTCTCTGCCGAGACAGACAGGACACCAACTCTGTTTACACACAGTACCATCACACGTCGCCTCTTTTCTGAACTTGAGTTAGACCAACAAGAGAAAAAGGTTCTGCACAATTCTTTATTGCTGAGTAAAGATGAACAAACTCACCATGTCTTCACTATCCGGTCTGCAAAGTGGGCAGTTGCACAGCACTGTGTGGATCCTCAAAATGTTCGCCTGAAAAAGACAAATGAACAGCTTCTTCTACTTTGTTTCATGTTTCATAGTTTAGGCATGACAAATGATGGCCACACAGTTGCTTTTTAAAGCTGAGACACAATTTCCTGAAACTGCATCATGAATGCCATTCATGCATGCTAGTATTACTCCTCTCTGTACATTTAACTTGCGGGGAGGGAGGCTGTTTTCTGGGGGAAAATTCACTGAAGTCTCGGTTGGGAGGGCGGACCATCGCAGTGATTTTTTTTCAATACAAGTTACCAGAGACAATAACTACAACGCACGCAAAGCTGAGTGTTGTCAAATCAACCAAAGAAACTCTGAAATCTCTCAGACTGCATCACGCAAAAACACAAACAAGCACAGTAAGAGACTCCAGATACTTTCACTGGACTGTGATGTGCAGTTACCTCTGTCAGAACACAGAGTGGTCGCCCTTCCCACTCGATGTCTTTCCTCCAGGAGCAATCTGTCCGACCTGAGGCCACCTCCACGAACTCCATCGGGGTCATCCAGCTCGTCTCGGTGCGGATACTCTTCCCACAAGTCCCTGGTGGAAAGAATAGAAGAGGCACATTTAATCAGGGTTTGCTATATTGCAGATAAAACATATTTAGCTTCTCGTGTGTTTAGAGAGATATAAAGTTACCTGATGCAAATCGATTTTCATGTAAGGTCCCAGGTAAAGCTCCACACGTCACTCTGAACACCTTCCTGCTGCTGTCATGGTGAGCTTCTGACTGCTGCTCGGTCTGTTCCTCCGTCTCTTCCTCTTCATCTGTGGGCATGTTGAGAGTGCAATTAACATGGTGATAAACATCTAATGTCATTTATTTCATTATGTGCCAGCACCTGTGACATCTGGGGAACTCCCTCTGCCGTTTGATGAAGCCCGGTCTTCGTCGTCCTGGTCACTCTCCTCATTTTCATCTTCACCATCGTCCTCCTCTGTGTCAGACACTATAAAGGAGGAGGTGAGGAGCCACTCTAAAGCTGCTTGGATTTATTTAATCATTTCTCCTACATTAGCAATTAAAAAGCTGCCGGTTTTTCTCAAAAATACACATTAGAAATTTAAATTTCATAGATAGATAGATAGAGCATCTGCTACGGTGCCTGTTGGGCTCTGATGATAACATTAGATTTGAGTGTTTCAATGTTTTATGTGAGGCACCAGATGCTCTTGTAATGCAGTGCTACCTCATTAGCTATCAAAATACTCTTATAGTTCTGTTTAAAGGGGCAATGCCTAGACGTACTGCCCGTCCCCATCCAAAGCTTGAATAGATATTACCTATTGCATCTCTGAAGTTTGAACTGCTAGCTGCAAGGCTAACTGAGCTAACTAGCAAAGGGCAGCTTTAAATAATATAATACCAAATACCTGTGATAGAATGAGCAGATGTGAACAGCATTTTCTTGGCCTAGCAGGAAGAAAGAGGAGGACATGGTTCAGATCAGAATCACCAAAAACAAGATACACGTGTTTATTTCTGTTGTTTTTGTTTGTACCTTTTTGTACCTCACTGATTTCAGGTGACCTTCCTGCAGAGGAATTGTAAAAGAAAAAGAAAAAAAAAATTGGAATAGTCTTCCCTCCACAATAATGCAAATTAGCAGCTCTGCTATAATCCGGCATTTTTACAGAGACATTTTCGATGTTCATTAATGTGCACTGTCCCAATCCAAAAATAAAGTATTAAGTAAGTAAGCATGATTTAGTGCAACAGTCACATTCCAGGTATATTCAAAAATAAAAACCTCCTTTCCGACAAACCTGTATCAGTTTTCCCAGGGTCGTGCCTGCACATCGGATGCTCAGCTTCCAGTTCTTATAGCTCTCCTTCCCTGCCAACCTCTCAAATTCAGTGGGAGAGTACCACTGTTTATCGACAACAATGCACTTTCGCCCTGAAACATTAAGAGGATTGGCAATGCATTAATATTAAACATAAATCTACTACGTCAACATCAGACGTTTCATTTTGGGCATGCCTTTGCACAGAATCCGATTGAAGATTCACTGATTCAGTTTCCCGTGTGAGTATGAAGCCAACGATGACCGTGTTTCTTTTTCAGAATCAGATACTTCAGACATTCAGATTTACTTCCTGACCTTCAGCCAGTCTGGCTCTGTTCAGGAACCCTTTCTGGTGTCCACAGGTCACTGGCAGCTGAGACTTATAGATGGGCCAGGTCCAAATGTCACCCTTCTCTCCCTTCTTTAGGGGGGAAGCTGGAAAAACAAACAAACAAACAAACAGCTATTTGATGTTTTTGTTTCATATGGAAAACTTTCAAGTAAAGAAAGAAAAGTTTCAAAGTTATGATTATGAGATAACTTAGCTAGCGTGCTAACTAGCTAGCCTTGACCCATCCCGCTTCAAAGTTCCTGTCCCAGGTGTGTCAAGACAAACGCTCTGGTGCTCCGAGCTCCCAGTCTGGACCGGCTAACCGAGCTAACTAGCTAATAGCAGCTACAGTTAGCTCATACTCTGCTAATATGCTGATGACTTCAACAGTTGACCCATTCTTACAAATAGCACATTTCACTGATGTGAAATGTGCTATTTGTAAGAATGGGCCTACAGGGGGGCACATTCGTGACTTACAGAAGTTTATCTTCTTCGATGTTGTCCTCCGACCCAGAGTCACCGGAGATGACGGAGCGGCCTGCTCCTCCTCTTCGTTACACACAGTCTTCCTTCTCGGTTTTCTCTTCTTTTTCACTGAGTTGGTTTCCTTTTCCTTTTCTTCCTCTTCCTCTTCCTCCTCATCCTCTGAGAGCTCTTTCCTTTTGCCTCTGCCTGTGTCTTCCTTGTCCACCCTCTTTGGCAGTTGTGTGAAGTCGAAGGACCCTGCAATCAGATTAATGTCCACGGATATAAGAACGTATCAAGTATACACCATGGAACAAATGACAGTGAAAGAATGATGAGAAGTATTTCTAATGCAGTGTTTTTTAGTCAAATCGACCAGGAAGTCTGTTTCGCCTGCACATTTTAATAAAAAAAACAACAACATTATTTGCCACCAGTTCATTAATAACTTATCCCAGAAGGAAATTATATCATCCATTGCTGCATTAATAATAAGTCCCACCCCCAATGTCCACTGTGAAACCAGTCGATGTTCTCACTCCTGTGGAGTGGGCAGGACGGTCGTAAAGCAGGAGGTTAAGAGGTGTCAAGCTTATCACCGTCTCACCCAGCCAGTGAAACTCAACATTCCCGTGCGGGTGCCATTTTCAGGGATCGTAGATGTTGTATGACTTGGCCAGCTCACGGGGATCTTGAATTGGTGAGCTGTTGCGTGCGACTGTAGACACGATTGTAGCACATCTATGTAAGACTGGTAACCACACCTTCCCACACCATCAGCATAAACACAAAACCAAGACTTCTGCCAGACCTCTTCAACCGGCGACCCAAACGTGGCCCTTTAACGAGTTCATTCTGGCCCTTTGATAATTTTATTACCAGGTCAATCAGCCTGTTCATTACTTGTGTCTGTTGAAGGGCGAAAGAAATGCTTTCATTTCATTAAAAAAGTTTAAATAGGTTGTCTTGACCTGATAACCTACTTTTAAGATTAAAAAGGTAAAATTTTCTTTATTAGGTGCATTATTTTTTTAAATTTCTAATCGGTACTGGTTGCAGTGAACCCACATTTATTTGTAACTAATGAAGGAGCTGGCTTCAGAGAACATGCGAGAAGAGAACGCCATGCAAGCACACACCAGGGGAAATAAAGACGGCATCTACGTGTTTCAGAGACAACGGACAGAAAAACCTGATTGCAAGCAAAACAGGATTCGTGAGCCTGACCGTCCATGAGGCTGTTGCGCAGCATCCTCAGGACGGGGTACTGGCTCATGATGGTCTCCCTGAACACAGAGCTCCAGAACAGTTTGATGTGCTGCGCCCGCTCTCTCTCCAGCCAGTCGAGAACGTCGTAGAGAGCTTTCTTCAGTCGCTCTTTGCTCTTCATGCGACTCATGTCCTGCACAGACAGTACAGAGAAGATCAGAGCTCAACAACGCCACAATAATTATCACGACTGTCATGATTAGTTTAATAATGATTAATGTGATGGTGTTTCTGTTCTTTTCTCACTTTTGATGTGATTGTCTTGATAAGTATTATTATAGAATGTCTGTTATTCCTGGCTTAATGAAGCAGCTGCTTATTATCTTGATTTCCCATCTTAAAAAGCCAAAACTCACTGTTAGGAAACATTTCAGGGTGCCCCGGGGCCCCCTGGATAACTAGTCCGGCCCTGGCTTTTAATGAGTTTCACTGTTATTACTGTTGCTGTTTTATCCATAAATGGTTTACTGAGTTAAATAATTTAACAGTAGCAAGTATAAACTTTAATAGCTGCTTTCATGAACGACTCCTGTTATCTAACAGACAGACAGGCTCTGCTCCAGCACGCAGCTCATTCAAACAGCAGGAGAGGCGGGAAGATTAATAACAGATGCGTAACGCCTCTTCCACCTCAGCGCCTCACCTTGTACCTGTCCTCTGGGATCAGGTCGTGGTCCCTGAGCTGGCAGATGAAGGTGAGCGGGTTCTCCATGCACGACAGCTCTGTCTTCTGGACGTGCAGAAAGAGCAGGAGCTTCTCGGGCTCCAGGAAATCCAGCGGGTCCATCTCCGGCCAGTGCGCACGGTTCAGCGCACTGCTCTGCAACAGACACACCGGCAGGGTGAGCCACACGTCCTCCAGGTGTTACACTCAAACTATGGCTCTGATAGAACACATGTGGCGCTAAAAATAAACTGCGTCATGAATCAAAACATTGGAAGGAGCAGATTGAATCATGGGCGGAAGTGTCTCCATGACCGATCACAACTTGTAGAAGAGACCTGCCCACAAATGTTTTCTCAGTTCCTCCTTGTGTGACGTTTGGAAAGTGAAACTAGTTATAGTCATGGCGGCGAGTCGCAGTTCTGCTCTGGTGCCAGCAGAGGCCACCATCCACCACACAGTGACTGAATCCTTTGTAGTTCTTGTCCTGGGGTTTCTAGTTCTTGTCCTGAGGTTTATAGTTCTTGTCCTGGGGCTTGTAGTTCTTGTCCTGGGGCTTGTAGTTCTTGTCCTGGGGTTTGAAGTTCTTGTCCTGGGGTTTGTAGTTCTAGTCCTGAGGTTTGTAGTTCTTGTCCCGGGGTTTGTAGTTCGTCCTTTGTAGTTCAGCTACAATTAGCAGCAGTTAGCGGTTGCTCCATTATGCCTCCCCCTATTTGTTTGGACCATGAATGTGGCCAATTCTCACCTACTGCAAATGCATTTTTAGATATCTAAAAAAAAATACATATATATTTTATTATTTTGATAAATGATGGTTCTTTTATCTGTCTTATTTAATGCACTGGTGCCAGATCAGTACTCGTAATTGGGCGACATACATATATCAATTAGTGTTGAAAGGTAAAAATAGTGTTGGAACATCTTTAAAAAGAAATTCTAAATTCAGTCACGAAAGAAAGAATTGTGAAGAACTTTGGGGCAATCATGAGAAAGCAGCAGACTGATCCGTACTACCTGTATCTGAACAGGCTAACGGGGTCTGCAGGGATAAAGCTCATCGTATACTGTAGATACCACAAGAGAGCAAAAAAACTGAGCAAAAAAAAACTCTATTCCCATATCTATTCCCCTGGCAGTGACTCAAGACATGGAGATACATGGACCAGGGCCTGGAAAATACATGTGGGAAATACATTAACTGTTTATTTTTCATGACATTTGATGACATGCACATTAAATATTTGTCTGCACTGTGATGACATTGATAATGGCTGCTACAGACGACATAAGGCCGCAGTTGTTTTTGTCTATCTGCTGTTTTTATGTTCTGTGTTGCACCACAAACGCCCCCCCAGAGGACATTAAAGTCATTCTGTATATTAGTGAGACATCATTGATGCCCAGGGGGATATTGACATATTAACCTAGCAGCATGTGGGGTAATAGCTAACATTTGGTATATGTTGTAGATAAAGTAAATCAAATGAGCCCACATTTAACAGCTCTTGATTTTGTTCTTTTGTGCTGAAGTAAGATTTTAAATGCATGGCCTTCACTTGAGACAGAGTGTTCCTGCACCATGATATTTTAAAGACTCCAAACCACTGAAAATCGTGGCCCCTAAATGATTAAAGAAGATAAATTATGTTCACCTTTTCAGACTTTTCTCAAATTGTTCTGCTTTTTCCTATATAATACTGCATGCCATACCTCTGCAAATGTCCCCAAAATTTTACAAAATCCATATTCATCAATCACACGGATTGACTTTCAGGGTGAAGGCATATTACTTTCAGCTGCTTTTAGCTCATATTCTTTCAGCGTAAAAGCTGGCGGTTGAGATGTGAAGTCAGCACACTGAGCTGAACCATTTTATTCAGGTTAATTCATTAGAAAACCTAAAGGTGCATTATGTAAGAATCCGCTACCTGTCAAATTCATACTCCGTGATCCATAATTGGGGTTAGCATATCACCAGAGTAACCACTAACTGCTGCTAACTGTAGCTGACGTTAGCTCAGTTAGCTGTGCAGCTAGTGGTTTGGACTAGGAGTTCGGGCACCGGGGGAGTGAATGTGGCTGCACTGCTAGCACAGGGGATTTTGGACTGTGATGGGAAGGGGCTAGCCTGTTAGCATGCTACCTTCAGTAGACATCTCTGCTACATAGTACATAGACATCATCCATGACGTCAAAACTGCTATTTAATTCACATTCTGTTGATCATTTTAGTTACTTTTGAACAACTAAAATTCTTACATACTGCACCTTCAATAATGGAAAACAAAAACATTTCGGCACCGACATGATTTAGAGTTCTTTTCCTCAGTCGGGCTGTTGATTGAAGTCTTCATCATATCCTTCCAAGTCGTGGTAAATTATTTCTCTGTGCTGATGCTGACAGGTCCGCACCACCTGCAGGACGGCTGCCAGGCGCCGGTCCAGAGCAGAGAGGTGTGGTTCAGAGAGGAGGGGGGCAGCGCCTGCCAGAGGGTCTTGAACCAGTGACTCCCGCATAACATCACTCAGACGGATGCCAGCCAACAGGTGCAAGCGGAGGAGGGTGGACTGACGGATCCTACATGAAAAAGGATAAAAAGGACATTTACACAGGTTTCCACAACAATACTTACTGACTTGAATGTTTACAGTTTATTTCATCCACCCTCTCATTTTGCTTCACCTGCAACACTGCTTCAGAGGAGTCAGAATAGTCGGCTCATCCCGAGAGTGACGCCCAAACCTGTAAAACACGGGACAGTCGCAAGAAATAAAGGCCCATAGATATTACCACCGTGGCTGACACTGTTAGAAATAAACAATTAGGGCTGTTGCAGCTGGCTGAGCTGAAATGAGTCAGCAGATGTTCGTGGTACTCACGCCCGGCCGTTATCAAGGTGCAGCAGAAAAGTCTCATTACCAAATTTCTCAAACGTCTCATAGTGATGTCTGTCCATGTTGCCTTTGAAAGAAAAACCTTCATGTTTATTTAGGCCATGTGAGAGACATTTTGTCGAAATGAAAAGAAGACATGTAAAGAATGGCTTTTACTGCATTAACATGGGAGATAATACTCTGATTTATTCATCTATACATTTTGAGTTTCCCTTTCCCTCTTTACACGTCACTGACTGCCAGATCCCCATCATGTTTGCAAACTGAGTTTAAAATATAGAGACTCACTCATGAGGAAGTCCAGTATGGCCATATCTATGAGATCCACCAGTCTGGTGCCGTGATTGTAAGGAGGCGTCTGTTTCACTGTGTCGCAGTAGGCCGGGTCCTTCTCCCACCTGGGAACAACAACGCAATTAAGTAGAAGCAAACACACACAACGAGCGCCCAGATTATCTGGTAATGTGAAGGGTTTACAGATCTTTTCTTAGGCCTCCCGAACAACTCACAGACTCATCGGGATAATATCTAACATGATTGATAATTTAAAATCTGATTGATTAGATCTCTATTTCCCGAGCCGTACCACTACAACCAATGAGAGAGGCATCCTGGAGCAGCTGACGGTGCTGCCAAGCAACAATGCACATTCTAGCCCTCAAGGCTAACGTTAGCTAGTATACTCCTGTTGACAGAAATTGTTGCACTATGCTTATATTCATTTTGTTAATGTCTGTTTCACCGTGAAATCACGTGAGAGGGATCACATGTGAGCCCAGCTTCAGTCCACAGAGCCATTAAGCTAGAGTAGTCTACCGCTGTATTATAATATTGAACATATCGCATGCACCAAATGTAACACTGCACTTCATTTGGTCCTTAGCAACAAGCCCGCCAAGTATGAAGCAGATCTGATTAACGGTTCTCAAGGTATGTGAATAACATACAGACAGGCAACATTAGGCTCTTTTCTTTTCTCACTGTCAAGGGGTTATTTTGCAAACAGTTTAATGAGTTTTGGTGATAAGTTTGAGTTTTATCAGTTAGCAATCCACCGGAGCTGCAGGACAGCAGGAGAACTGACAAGTCTTTGGTCAAAGCTTAATATTATATCCTTTGAGCGGAGTAAAATTCTTGATTGGCTTGTCATGATCTGGAGGCCACCACACACATTAAAGGTGCAATATGTAGGAATTTTAGTTGAAAACATTCAAAAATATTAACCATAATTATCAACGGAATGTGAAGAAAATTAATCATTTTGACGTTATGATGTTCATGTATTGTGTTGCAGAGATATCTACTAGAGTTAGCATGCTAACCAGCCAGCTACAGCCCGTTCCATTCACAGTCAGTCAGTCAGTCCCTGTGCTAGTGGTGTAAAAACCAAAACTCCTCTGGTGCTGGTGGACCACTAAATGCATGGTTAATTGAGCTAACTAGCTAACGGCAACAATAGTTACCAGCAGTTAGTGGTTCATCTGCTGATATGCTGCCCCTGCTGTTTGTTTTGAACACGAGTTTGACAGGTGGCCAATTTTTAAATGTTGCAACTTTAATGTGAGCTCCTGCATATACACCTGCCTACAAATAAAACTGCAAGAGAAATATTTAAAAAGGTTCTCCAACAGTCTATAACAGCCCTATTAACAGTCACACTCATAATGATTTCAATGTATTGACATCAATAGTGTTGACTGACTTTTACTTGACTGTCTTTGTGTAAACCACAAATTTAATGTTGTGTTGCAGTTTTTGATTCACTCCACTGGGGGGCAGCGAAGACTCATGATTCTACATACAATGAGAACCCCACAGGCAACAAGGTAGAAACATTTCAATACAAAC
Organism: Spondyliosoma cantharus; assembly: GCA_900302685.1. NCBI lineage: Eukaryota > Metazoa > Chordata > Actinopteri > Spariformes > Sparidae > Spondyliosoma > Spondyliosoma cantharus. The sequence continues at coordinate 40,348 of OMLP01003740.1, read as the reverse complement.
CCCATCAGTTACAAGTTAGTGCAGCGACAGTGCGCCTCAAAATAAAAACAACAACATTGTTTTCCTCTTGCCTGTAGTGCTATCTGTCCATCATGATTGTTTTGTAGTGAGTTGCTGAGTTTCGGAGATATCAGCCGTAGATACAGTATGTCTGCCCTCTCTTGAATATAATCGAACTAGATGGTGCTTGCAATGTTTGCTAGCTTAGTTAGCTTCGTTAGCTTGGTCAGCTGACATCTCGTCCATGAGTAGAAGCACACTTCCTCCTGCGCTGTCGGTCGATATCTCCAAAACTCCGCACCTCAAACCAAAACAATCCTTATGGATAAAAAGCAGTACATGCATGGTTCATTTTGGGGTGAACTATTGCTTTAAAACAGACGGAGATGATCCCAGTGTTCTCCCCACCACCAAATGGAAGTGGACAGAATAAGATGATTGTCTGTTTGAACTTTTTATCATAAGCACATATACGGTTAACAATAGTGATTTAATACCAGTGCACCCACTGTGCTAGCTTGGTGCGGCTGTAGGAGCGTCTCCATGGCGACCTCCAGGACCTGCGGGGAGCGAGGGTGAGGTCAGGTAGCATGGCGGCCAGGGAAACCTCCAGTGCATGTGGCTGCCCGCACACTGGGTGCTCTAATGAACAGTAGTACTCGCACTGGCCATAGAAACAGACGTTTCCCACTAGAAGGAGTCAGACAGGTGACAGCTCGAGTTTAGCGGTCAGGAAGTTTGAACGTGCTAATGTTTTGGTTTTGCTTTGTGGACGAGCAGCTGGGCGCAGGCGTGGAAATAAACACATACCAGGGGAAGTAAAGAAGGTCCTGGACAGCTTGTGGTCGGTGGTGATCTCTCTGACCTCTGAGGTGACGTTGATGAGGCGGCCGACCACCGGAGGCACCCTGTTGAAGCCCAGCAATCTGAAACAGGACAAGGTAGAGAGATCGGATCATGAGCGAGAATAAGAAAGTCTTCACTTTACTTGTTTAGCAGTGTTGGACCGGTGACCCGGTGGCCACTGAATGAACTGTCCGCCCTGCAGGAAACCAGCTGCCTGCTGACACAGCGTGACAGACTCTGTACCTGTCGAGGTGGAAGGCAGCGATTTCTGCGTTGTGTCTTTCAAAGTCGGAGAAATAGAAGAGGTTCCCATCTGTCTCTGCATCTCTGGACTGCCTGTGCAACGAAAACACACACAAGCATGAATGCACAAGGCTCAATGTTGTGAAGTGCTTACAAAAACTGTGACCTCTACACTTTAAATTTCAAAAGTTGTGAACCGGAGCAACACAAACACAGTCATTTATCTTTTCAGCAGTAGTGGTGTCTTACTTCATGGGTTTCAGCAGAGCTTGTCCGTAGTTTGGGAACGACATGAGCAGTTTGAGCTGGGTGCCGCCCGTCTTCTGAACTGAAAGATATGAATAAAGTGAGGAACGTGTGTGATAATAGTCAGCCCGTCGACAGTGTAATATTTTGCCATTGTATTGTTTCTGCAAACCACGTATAGGAAAACTCTGTATTCACATCAACACTGATTCAACCTATCAGTGCACATCACGCACGGCAGACGCAGCGAGACGAAACAAAGATGTAGAAGATGTAAGAAGGTGTAAACAGACAGAGAGGGAGACTGGAATGGGGAGAAGAGGAGTGTTAGTGTCTCGCATCTGCAGACATTTTCTTATTTTCTCACCAACCCAAAATGTGTCTATTTGAAGTCGTGGGAATGAGAGTCAACAATCAACTATCTTTGTGGTGCGTTCAGGAGCAGCTGAGGCAAATACTATTTATTCTACCTTTAACTTTAATATTCTTTGAATTACAGTTATATTTTATACATGGCAAATAATTTACTAGTAGGTGTAATAGAGTAAAATAGGGAAAACATGTTAAAAAAAATGCAGAAAATGAAAGGCTGCTCAGCTAAAATGATCTCAAATGCTTTAAAATGGCAACCAAAAGCAGAAAGACAGTGGAAGAAAACGGAAAACTACCATTCGGATTGGAATCGAATAATAGCCAAAATGACAAAGACTCAGCCAATGATCAGCTCCAGGGTGACCAATGAAGGTCTAAAGTTACCTGTGAGTACTGTAACAATTAGAAGACGCCTATGTGAAGCCAAGTTATCGGCAAGAAGCCTCTGCAAAGTCCCACCGTTGAAAAAAACGACATGTGCTGAAGAGGAAGATACAGGTCTGATCCGTTAATTAATCCAAAACTGAATCCATGAAATTACAGTTACAGATATCAACTGGAACATTTTTACTGTTTTGATTGATTTTATTATATTTCATAAATTATATTTCAAAATAAAAAACATTATTTTGCTGCATTTTCTTACTCAGTATTAGTCATTTTAATGTCTACAATAAATACATTTGTCTAATTACACATTATTTTTGACAGCTTATGTTTTATTGATGCAGTAATTAAGCAAAGCAAACTAACACGTGTCACACTTTACAAGAAATAATGCAAATAATGAAGATTCTCAGGAGCCATGGTGAAACAGCATGTCACTAGTTTGGGGACTTCTGTTTAGATGAATCTTGCAGTGAACTCAAGTTAACACCTTTCATGTGTTCACAACATGTGTCTGATCTTTTGAGATTAGATTCTTTGGTACAGAGCCGAATGCGTCAAAGTTTCTTGTGATGACGAGATAAAGAAATTACGTTCCTCCAACCACTAATGACAAGCTGCTGATGAGGGCTGATATAGAGATAAACCGGATGAGAAATGACATAGTTTGTCCATTCGGTAATCAATATGCTTTAAAGAACAGGATCAAGATGTGAGATGAGGAGGGGAGAATGCCTTTTGATTGAGGTGTCAGAAAGCCAGAGAGCGATTCTCCACATGGGGGGTTCACAAGAAGGTAGATAAGATGACATTTACTGTCATAATGGAACATCAACGGGTCACTGTCCTGGGAAGAGATGATTAATGACTGTTGTAAATTAAGGTAACTTCCTCTCTGTTTTGTATTTAAGTCAGTAACATTTGGACCTTCCTTCCATGCGGCATGTATTAAAGAGATCTTCTTACATGATCCAGAACCAGATCCACACTTCATAATAACAACCTAACACTAACCCACACAAAATTATTACATTTATACTTAATTAAATCTTAGTTAATAGTTATTTCACTGCTAACAAAACATGCCTTTAACACGCCTTTAAACCATTAACGCCAACTTGGTTGCAATTTTACCCATGTGACACACAGACAAAGGAACTCTGTGTATCACTGCCCAGTTTGCGATTTCAACTCTTCAACTTTTAACACCACTGAGATCACGACACAGGGGCACCTCAGCCACTCTTCAAACAGCAGGGCAGCGTGAATGTGTTAAATCAAAGCTGCGTGTGTTCTTTCAGGTGAACAAGGTCCCCGACACCCAGAAGAGGAGGCTTCTTTGGTTATCGCACACCAAGTCCGGCTATTAATTCAGAAGATATCAATCAAATCCTCTCATGTTTATTTATAACACCAGTTGCCAACTTTGATTAAAGGAAAACTAATCTGAGCTCAAATGTTTAAAGGTATTTACTCCGCGGTGGGTGTTAAACATGAGAGAAAAAGGGATGACACAGCCACACAACAATCAGCCTGTAGCTGAGATTAGTGCTTTAATCTGCAGCGTATAACACAAATCTCGATGTATTATTCATTCTGCGGCGCGCTGAAAACAGCGACAGGGCGTCTGAGATGAGCAAACAGAGAACGAGCGTGTGTCGACAAGAAGTGAAGTTGTGTGCCTGTGTGCGTTTAAGGATGTGCACAACCAGTTTGCCTGTGTGGGTCAGTGTGTTTATGCGTGTGGATGTTGAGATAATAGAAGTTGTTGGGAGGATTATATTTATGACCCGACAACAAAAGAATTATCAGAGCAGCAGATTTACTTTTTTAATAATTTAACGGCAGTCTCTTTTGTCTCGACCTCATTTGTATTTTGGGAGTGGCCGTTGGTGTTCACTGAAGATCATGGTTCAGTCCAATACAATGCTAAACAGTAATCCACTACACCGCAGATATTGAGTTACTAATTCAACAGGGTGAGATATTACAGCTGAGAAATGTAGATGGACCAGACATTCTCAACAGCCTGTAAAAGCTTTTTTTTTCTGGTAATGACAGATTTTAAAGGTTGATTTTTATATAGACAAATTATTTACAAAAAAAATAATACATCTACAGAGCTTGCAGAAAGGAGCAGAATAAAAGTATTTCCTCAAAAAAATTATCATTATTTATTAATCATTTTCCAATGTCAGTTTCTTCAGTGTTTGTTGGGCCCAACATCAATCTTTTTTTTTTAAGCTTTTAATTTAATTGTTGACTCCAACTTCAAACAAGGTTCAAGAGCCAACAGTAATACTTCCGTTGGTATCGCGCAGCATCAGTGTTTTGTCAGCATCAAGAATGTTGACAGAACCTAAGAATGGAGTTCTACAGTCTGCCAGCAGCGTATTGTACTGCACTAATGTTAGCTAGCTAGCGTTAGCAACATTAACGCCAGCCAGCCAACATTAAAGTTTGCTTGCAAGCGCGAGCAATGTTAGCTAACATTTGCAAGCTAACATTTGCTAGCGTTTTCAAGTGAATCCAATGCAATGGGTGAGAAGTCAACAACACCTTTAAGCAAACGCAAATGAATGCAGCAAAAAAAAAAAGAAAGAAAAAAAAAAAACTGTATTCTAACTTTGTCAAGAAAGTTTGGTGTCACTCAATGTGGTGCCTCCGAATATTTAACTGTAGCACAGCAGTTGCAAATGAAACACAATGGTTTTGGCCTTTGGAGATGGCAGTGAGATAAACACGTACCTGACGGTGGTTTCAGTTTCAGGACTGACAGAGAAATACTTTCAGTGGAGCAGTTGCCTACCCATGACTGTCAACAGCCAGATGTTGTGAAAAGCTACTAATCAAGGCTGGAAGAATGTCACATGAGTAAACATTGATTTGTGAAAGATACCCGATCCCGCCTGATCGATACTGCACATGTGTAACCCTGAAACAGAGATGAGAAGGAAAAAGGAGATGGCTCTCGCGTTAGCTACTTCCATCATCAGCGCCAGAAAAATCGATGTTTTTTAATTCAGAATGTTATTGATCGAGTCTTTTGAAAAAGACCAAGTTTGACTCTCCTGTAGCGGTCGGATAAGGTATATGATGTGAATATAATCACATCTATAAGGAAATGTGCGTGAGTCATACATAAACATATACGCGATATACTAAGTTTACATATTTTCTCATGTATTAGATGTATGAATGCTGGGCTACTTGGATGTTGCCTCTGGGCTGGATGTGACCCGCATCCGACACCCCACCAGCAGCACAAACTACAGCTTCATAAACCAATTTGAATCTGCAAATGTTAGTTTTTAATGCCACATTTCTGCATTGCAGTTTACCGTACGAGCGTTAATGTGTCCGCCGTCCCACAAATGTCTCACAGGTATTCACATTGCACACACACACAATCAGTACACTCCTCCTCTGTGTTAGCTTTTCTACCTTCTGTCCTCACACCTCGTGACTAAAAAAGATGTGTGGGTCACTGATGCGCTGAATCCTCCCGGGTTTAGCATCCCACCCTTTCATTCTGTGTTACTGTGACTTCATTGTGTTTGGATTCAATGCCAGCCTAACTTATGTGTCTGCCTGAGGACCAACCTACGTGTGAAACTTTGTGTGAATGTGCGTATGTGCTTCTAAAATCGTCCTCCTCACTGTTCTAAATATGAACTGTGGCACGGCTCGCTGTGTTCTCTGAGTGAAACATTTAGCGCTGCCTCTGGCTCCTCGAAGATTAGCTTGTTGGAACAAAGGGATCCGAGTTAAAATAAAGAATGAGGAGCTGATTGATCAAATTTAAATGAGAGGCCTGTACTACTGGGATGATTCGGGGTGAGGATTAGGTCAGCTTCTAAACTTAATTCAGCTGTTTTGAGCAGTGCAAACACTGTGAAGTGAAGAGCTGGACTTCATCTTTGGACAGCCTTGAACCCAAACGCACAACAAGAAGCATAAAACTATGACAAATATCGGGAAAGTGGCGTAGACAACGAAAAATAGCTAGTAGTTAATCTAATTTAACTGTAATGCACGTTCAAATCTAAACTAGACCTCCGATTAACTGGTTCCGTGGGTTGCCTTGTTTCAGCAAAAGCAAGTAAAGCTTCGATCCAGAACCTAAAATTAAGTGTTTTCACATGAGTGGGCTGTGCAGGTTTTGGCAGAACGTGGATGATATTTAAAGAATGATGTCGGCAGCATGTTTCCAAATTTTTCACACAAAGGTGCCAGTGACAACAGTATGTGGCTAACACTTTAGATCATTAAAAAAGAAATTGAAGAGAGGATAAATATATCACTGGTAATCCTCCACCTTCCTCA
>OMLP01003740.1:6906-29131 GCA_900302685.1 Spondyliosoma cantharus | reverse complement strand
AATCTCCCGCAGTGCCTTTAAATCCTTCTTTCTGAGTTTGAGCATTTTGTGTCCTCTGAGGGTTGAAAAATCATTCCCTCGCCTACTGCTAATTAGAACACTATACTGTTAATTAGCCAACTTTGCTCTGAGAGAGAAAATGCATTATGCATGTTGCTGCAGGTCCCGGCGGGATAGGCTGTTTTCCGCACCTGAGGCGGCGTGTCGCGGCTTAACATGCGGCGTCTGAGTGTTTCCTTTGCGTGTAAACGACTGTTAAATGTCACAAATGAGATTACAACATACACACATATACAGACAGAGAGGAAGGATCGCTTGTTAAAAACATTAGACGTTGAAGAAAATTAGAAAAAACGATGCTGACAATGTCTTTGTTCGGGCAGTTCTTGTTTGTTGTTGCTATTTCAGCCTGCAGGAGCTGGTAACATGTAAATATCAACACTCATATTCTCCCTCTATTTTTGTTATGATAGGCGAGCTCACCAAGGAAACAGTATGATAATTACTGCACAATCAGGCCAGTGAGAAATCTTCCAGCAGACACTGACCCAGCTAATTCTCACCAGGAATGAAATCGCAGCAAAGCAAACAGAACAGCCTACTAACCTCACAGGGCGTCGTGTGGAGATGGAAAACAAAGTCTCTTCGCGAGGTGGTGGGCAAAGGAGTTGTTTTTCTTAAAATGCACCGAATCTCAAGAATCAGTATTCAATATTATGCCTCACTTTACTTGAAGATACACAAAGAGAAACTATTGGTTAATAATTAGTATTTAATGAGTCTATTGGGTAACTACTTAGTATGATGCACTTTACTTGAAGGTGCACAAAAACAGTAACTAATGATTAAGTAATAAGTATTTGGATCATGGATCATCACTGGTTTGTGCCAATCCGAGGGTGGTCGATATTTATTCAGCTCATGAAGAAATCGCCCAGTTAGTTGATTCATCAATGTCTCCCAGTCTGTTCTCCAGTAACTCATCGTTATCTGCTATTTAGTCCTCGAGGCACACTTATTCAGGGATTACTCATTAGCGATTCATTAACTATAAACTCATGCCTTGCACGCTACTCAATAACTACTCCCATTTTTGTTTGCTTTCTTTTAAAAAGAGCAACTGTCTCTCTCAGGGCTCATATTGTCTGTGTAGTATGTTCACTGAGTGAGTGTATCCCTGCACATTCGCACAGATCTGACTCACAGCTCAAATCTTCAACAGCTTTATCAGAAATTCCTTTATTAGTCTCGCAAATGGGGAATCTAGGGACTAATGGAAGGAACTTGAGTTTAACAAATGATCTTTATTGCTAATGCACAACTGGACGTGGACACACTGAGCATGGTGTTTTTTTCAGGACAAGAGTTAGTCCCAATCACACAGAGTATACTTGATGCATTTTGAAAGGCCATCTTTTATACATTTTGCTTCCTCCAGAGCAAAATCTAAGGTCACTTCATGGTCAGCTGCTAAACAGCATACCGAAAGAAAAACTTGCACTCAGTTCAAAGCTGCTCCGATCACTAAAGGCACAACCCTACATCCAAACCATTCAATGCTCTGGATCGACTACAGCAGGAACACAACCTGCTTTGCACCGGGGGCCACATTATGTACCATAACCACCTTTCTCCAATTTGCACAGTGCTTTTGATTTTGAGCTGATTTTCATGAGGAGTGCATGGCTGTGGCCTTGCAGCTTAGCAAACTGTAACTGTAAAACCACTAGTCACTATATCCAACTTGTCAGGATATATATCATTTTGAGCGCCTCATGTTTGTGGCAACAAAACCCTTTTTCTTAAGCCAAAAAAACCTCTTTTCCTAAACCCAATCAAGTGTGTTTTGTGCCTAAACCCAACCAGATAAGCACAACATCTTCTCAACATAAAACTGAAAACTAAACTTTAGGAAATGTATAACTGTGGCATAAAGAGATGTTAATGTAAAGTTCCAACATGTCCATGGTTGATTCATCAACACATTGCCATTTATTCTGTTGATTTGGTTCCATAAACATAAACCATAAACAAAGTCTGCTAATTTAGAGCATAATCAAGAACTTATTCTGAAATACACATTTATGGGACCAGGATTATCTTCATTTCTATGAACCTTTTGCTCCTTTAATTGTTGCCTTCTCCTGCCTATCTCATAGCCTAGCCCTGCTACATTTTGCCCAGTTTGAAAGGCCAGCACGCAAAGGTCAGCCTGTTACTAACAGATTTTAACCGATCATATAAAACTGGCATCTCTCAGCCGAGGGACATTATTGAACATTGAACATGTATTAATTGGCATAAACAAAGAATTGCCAGTGTGGATCCATGTATTTAAATTTTTCATCAGAAAATGGTCAACGGGCCACCAGGCACCCTGTTCCGTACCAGGTTTGGCCCGCAGGCCGTAACTTGAGTATCAGTCGCCGTACAGGATGTCAGGGAATCAAACATAACACTGTATTTTAAATTTGTTTTACTTTCAATTTCTTTATAGCCTCTCTCCCGTCTTTATTGCCTTTCTCCCACTCACACACGCGCACACACATAAAACGCGCTCAAACACTCACATTCGAACAGCGAAAACATCATTCAAAGCTTTGAAGCCCCGTTTCCCCTCACAGCAGTCGCAGCTTAATGTAGGTTGCTTGGAAACAACCCAGAATTTGGCACCTAATTGGAGCATGCGTGTGCTTTATCCAGCAGGCGGGCGGACAGCCACTCTGTTGTGCAAACCCAGCATAGTAAGACAAAGTGAATCCAAGATCACATCTGGCACATTAGAGGCAGGACTGGTGGCAGAGGGCCTGTCGGATCATGTGGAGGGGGCGACCGATGAAAGCCTCGGAACCCTAACGTGTGTGTTTGTGTGCGCCATGCACGCTTTTTAATGTTTGCTCAGCGAGAGCGTTTTACGAGCGTGTATAAAATGTGTCTCCTCATGTATCTGTGTGTGCAAAAACTGCTTAAGTGGCCTTATGAGCACCCACGGGTGCAGGAGTTTTTTTTCTTTTCTTTTAGGTGTGCGCGAGCAGCATACAAAGAGAGGCGAAGTGTTTAATCATGTGTCGGCCGATGTTTGAAGTGCTGGAGGCGCGGGATCTCTCTGTGGTTTACTTTCTCTTTGTGTTTAACCTACACTTTCTGTTTGTCGGTGTGTGTGTGTGTGTGTGTGTGTGCCCGCGAAATGCAAAGCGTTTCATCATGTGTTGCCTGCTGTTTGATGTGATGGCGGGGCTTCTCGGTCTTTCACTCATCCTCCTACTCCCTCTCTTCCCTTCTCTGTCACAGCTTATCTCTCTATTCCTTTCTCTCACCTGCTCTCTTCTGTCTTCACCTCTCTTCTCGTTTCCCGCCTACTCCCTCTCTTCCTCCCCCACCACCAACTCTCTCTCTCACCTCCCTCCCTCTCTCTTTCCCTCTCTCTGCAAAGCTCAGAGGCCCGAAGTCTTTGAAAGCATTGACTCCTGTGGCTCCGGCTGCTGCTGCTGCTGCTACACTCCCAGTATGGATGGGCATGAATATTTCATCTGGGGAGAGAGAAAGAGAGAGAGAGAGAGGAGAGAGGGAGGAAGGGAATGGAGGCAAGCGATTGAAAGAGGAGTGGGAGAAGAACGAGAGGGTAGAGACAGAAGTGATGGAGCGAAACAGCCTAAGAGCAATAGGTACAAACGAAGACAAAGAGGGGACAAATGCAGATGGCGAGGAGAAAGAGAGCGAGGGAAAGGCAGGAGAAGACAGAGAGAGATGGAGGGTAGGGGAGGTAAGATAGATGTCGGAGGAGAGGGGGAAACCATAAGGAGAGAGCTCGCATGGAATACCAACTAGAGTTTCGAGCAACAATGTCTTTGATGCACGCAGTTTTTTATTTCGAGAGACACGTTTACTCCTCTGTGAACACGCTCGCGAGTGGAAAACCCCATAATGCAACCCAGCCTCCACGTATCCTCGGCGGAGTAATTCCAATCTCTCTCTTCGTATACATTCCCTCGCTCCATCCATCTTTCATAACCTCGCGTGCACCCCGACCGCCTCCCCCATCCCCCTCTTTCTCTCTCTCGTCGTCCATTTCAAGATGACAGACTGTGGGATAATCTAATCCCGCATACCTGCACCATGGGACAATCTGTCCTCAGCTGCTGCTCGGCGTGGTGATCTGTGTTGTATGTTCATATTACCATGAGAGGAAGTGTGGGGCAATTAAAGAAGAAGAAGGGAGAATGGAACAAAGGACGACCCCAGCTTGCCTTTAGAGTAAGATGTACAGTATAGTGAGCGCATGAATAATGTAAAGACTACTCATTCATCAACTTGTGTGAATATGTGTCAATGACAGCGGCTCTACAGTGTGCGAGTCGACTTAGCATACGGTAGATCTTACAGGATCGTTAGCTCACATGCGTTCTCTCTTGTCCTTGGTGGCTGTGCAGCTCTGCCAGTTAATTAGAGATATGCCCGAGGTAGGTAATGAAGCTCCGCACTCCACACAAATGTGTTGACTTCTGATAATTCTGTCCCTGGTATGAACATGATCTTGTTTTGACTCACCGAAAGACTGCTAGAAAGAGGAACAGGTTGATGTTAAGCATTTTACAGAGCTGAATCATATAACATAAGAAAACAAGCTAGTTAGCCATTGTTCGGAGACAGCATGTTTATATTTTGTGGAGTGAAACCATGAGTATCCGACCTTGAGACTGACCAGTGCATACAGAATCACAACGGTAAAAGGCCAGAGCCAAGTCACTGGTGAGTCCTCCATGGATTGGACTTGTTCCAGCAAGTCACATGAATGCTTGATCAGAGTGGGATTTGGGTAATTTGAAGGCCAGGTCGCCCATCATGGATCGAACTTGGCTCTGGTCCACCACAGCATGAACACACGCCCTCTGAGGGTGTCCTGTGGTGTCTGGCACCTAGGTTTTTGCCAATGAATCCTTTGACTCCAGTGGGTTTTTGATGTGGATATTTCATTGATCAAACTTCTTCCAGCATGTCCCATAGATGCTCGATCAGATTGGGATCTGGGGAATTCAGAAGAAAGCTCTTTGACAGACCTTGAGGTCTTTGCCATCACGGACTGCCATTGCCACGGCGGTGCAGTGTTATTCTCAAAATAATTAATAATTAATCATTTTGGAGGTCAGTGTGATCCAAACCATCAGTACTGAAAACTCAAGTTTTAATGACCACTTGTACAGGGACACAGCACAGGGATGTCTGAGATCAGCTACATCAAGTTAAATCTATAGGTTTCAATATAAACAACTACATCAAGACTAGTTCAAATGGTCAGAATCAAAGCAGCTGGTTGATGTAAACTTACTTTTAGGCCCTAGTAAGACATGTACCAACATTTCTCATAATGCAACTTGAAGACATCTTTAATCTGTAAGTGCTGTAGTCTATAGTACTCCCCTTGATGGAGTTTTAATAACATAGTCCGTCTCCCCAAATAAAAACCTGCCAGCTGGCAACTCTGTGAAGTATTAAATTGCTTTTGAAAACTTATATTCATTGAAAGTGTTTTATTGTGTTGTGTTATTGATTCTGTTCTCACATTATGTTTTATATGCTCTGTATTCTATATGCTCTGTATATTCCTGCTGTTGTCTCATAACGTGTCTTTAATTATCTTTATGCCTGATATTTTACTATTTCTGCCTGCCAATTTTATTGTTGTTCCCCAATCTTAAATTCATCCTTTGTGTTTTTTTAAATTGTTTTATACTCTTATATGTCTCTGATATGCACTTTGTCATTGATAATGATCAAATTAAGTTACTGGAGCTGCCATTAGCTGTTCAGTTCCCTTGCTAATGTCAGAGAAACAAAGATTTTTCTGTAATATAAACCCAGCAGCACGAGGATAAGTAATCAAAAGCTACATTTAAATGCATCTTTGTTCCAGATCGGTGCTGTTTTATCTTTTCAGGTTCTTTTAGCGCTGTACTTGCCTCTCCGCTCACCACCTCACATGCTAACTTTGCCCTGCTTGTCCGGAGCCTCAGCGATAGATTAGTCCCATTACAGCTGTTCAAAGTGCGTCATCAGTTTCATTCTATTGTATCCTGGCTCAAATGTCATTCAGTGTCAAGTTGGACTCACAGCCGAGCACCGCTCCTGGTTGCTTGTTTCTCAGTAGAGCCCTGTAGGGACAGATTAATACCACAGAGCTATGAGGGAGGTCAGAGGTCATCATAGCTTACAAACAGAGCCTCAGGTGGTCTGAGATCAAGCAATATGTAGACCTTTGAGGTTGGTAGCTTACAGCAGCATGACACAGTCAGTATGAGGATAGTGGCACTAGATCTGGCAGCCTCCTACGCTAGTGATGACTCTTCATCCAACAGTCAGCTGTGATTGTTTGTGACTGTCTCACCAAACCTGCAACAACTCATTCAGTCTCCTTGTTACAAAGTCCTCCCGTTAAACACCATCAGAGACATTCAAAAAGGACACGGAACCGCCCTATATTGAATTTCAGATATGAAATGTTTACATGTTAGAATTATAATAGATTTATGTTTGGTGCTAACTAATGGCTCTGGCTCGTTGCCTTATTGGTGCTGTGTCACTGCCACATCAAGAGGTTGGTTAGTTGAAAAGCCAGCCCAGGAAAACAGCAGTCGCTGAACATAAATTTAGCCTAATATGGCCAAAGACTTAGCTGAAAGTTACTGTGACGATTTTGAAGTAGTGAGGTACTAATTCAAGTTGGCCACTGGTTCCCCGAGGTACAAAGTGGGTGGGCAGCACCACCTGTTGCATGTGTGACGTTACTGAAATGTCGACCTATCATGGATCTCCTGCTTGAGGATCTTCACTGCATGACCCTGGCCCACACTTAATCACATGCTCAGCTGTGGAGGACGTCTTGGAAGTGTCCGTGCTGTCCCGGTGTGAAGTCCTTGCTGAGGCCCTGGTGCTGCCCATCAACAGCAGAGATTTTTTAATCTTAGCTAATGATAGCTATTTAGCATGGGAAACAGGACAGAGTACCTCCTGTAAGAAACATCAGCATGAACAAAACAGTCTCATGGCTAAGTCAGTGTCAGACAGGAGGATGCTGTCGAAGGTGCAGGCGATACTGCAGCATGGCTCTCATCCTCTCCACAACGCTCTGGTCAAACAGAGGAGAACCTTCAGCGAGAGACTGATTGCTCCTTAATGCACCACTGAGCGCCAAAGGAAGTCATTCTTACCTGTGGCCATCAAACTGTACAACTCCTCCCTCTGTTGATCGGACTCATTTGGCTATTTATAAAACAAAACAAACAAATATGATTACTCATTCTCATTTCATTTATAACACTACAACCATTCCATTGTATATTGCATATACTTCCAGATTGTCTAATTTACTATTTTATTTTATTATTTATTTTATTTTATTGTCTACTTTAATATTTTATTTTATTTAATTTTAATGTCTACTTCAATATTTTGTTTTATTTTATTTTATTTCATTGTCTATTTTAATATTGTATTCATATCTTTATCTTTATCTTTTGTTTCCATTCATGTTGTATTTCTATTTGTAATTTGCACTGAGCTTTGGAACAAAAACAATTTCCCCCCGGGGATTAATAAAGTATTCTGAATCTGAATCTGAATCTGAAGTCATTCAATAAAGTTATCTTTGATAACATAATTTCGTTAGTGAATTTCCTAGTGTGTGAACCACTCATCTTGGAACTTGAAACTGGTAAGCTCCTTTTGTAAGGTGACATAATATTAAAGATGCTATTTTACAAAAATGGCTGCAAAATAAGCTTTGTTTTCCCTGTTTATGGCAGGTTACATTATACTTTGACTCATGTTACATAACAACAAATAATAGACAGCATTGTTGATGCAAATGGTATATTTTATCAAATTTTTCTGTGTAGTTTTATACATTTTCTTTCTGTTAAGCTTTGTGTAGCTGTGCTGGACCACAACCATGAAATGATCAGAGAGACTGCGAAGATCAAAGAGGGAGAAGAGCGGATGAAGCACCATTTCTCAAAGGCTGCTCAGCCGCGTGTGTGCATATTGGTTGTGGTGATGATGGGCTAAATTTCGGAGCTGGTTTATCGTAACAGTGATCATGGGTAAAGGCTTGGATGAAATGGATATCATCTGTTACAGTTCCTTTATTGCTGTATTGCTTAGCCGTCACTGTCATTACTAGAGTACTCACACCGACCCTTTTCCTTAGTTTTCTGTTGCTCCTCAACACTGGTATCCACCTGTCATAGCACTGCTGCTGCTCTGGTGTCAGCCTCATCCAGACATAACAGTGCAAAGATTCAGTAGAGTGAAGCAGAAATAGTCAGAGTGCAAAATCAGTGTGTGACATGTAACTGCACGTAACTGATGAGCGGCAACAGTGTCGTTTTGCTAATATATGCTTATAATTCTTAATTAATGGGTGTTATTTTGAGTGATTGCGTGGCAGCTTTGGAGGATCCATTACTCATGAAGTCAGACTGAAGACGTGGGCTGTGTTTTTTTGTTTTTTTCCCACTAATTTTCAAACAGTGCTGAGTGCTGAGAGGACACATGAGGACAGGAAGAGAGAGAGAGAGAGAGAGAGAGAGAGTCACTTTTAATTTTCTCAAGAAGAGGCTGTCAGCATAAAGCCTAGATTTAAAATTGTGAGTGTGTGTTTACTCTTGTTTTGCTACGTTTATGGGGTCCCAAATCCAGGAGCTCACTTACGAGGTCCGACAGCTTTGTGGGGACCAAAATACTGGACTCCTTAAAGTCCATCACTAAGTTTCGGGTTAATGTTCAGTATCGTTTGCGTTAGAGAAATATTAGTTATGGTTAAGTTAGGATAAGGCTCAAGAAAATGAACGTAAACCTATGTAATGTCCCCAAAAGTGACAAAAAACAAGAATTCATGTGTGTGTGTGTGTGTGTGTGTGTGTGCTTGCGCCGCATCCATACCCGTGTTTGTGTGTCTCTTTCTCCTGAACAGAAAATTGATTTCCAGCTGGCATGAAAAGCCCTCAGAGGATGGGAGCGTGTGTGCTCGCTCAGAAAATATTTGGAGGACAAAACACGGAGATGGAATACATTTTTAAACGGGCCTTTTCAGACACACACACACCTTGAAACGCACCAAGAAGATTGGAGGGTGACTGAGTGCACAACACATTTATATTTCAGCCGAGGTGATAAAATAGACTCCGCCGCTCCTCGTTCGCTTGTAGACTGATCTGTGGCCTGTGCATATGCGAGGCAGCTCACACGGCACAGCGAACAGGTTGGCACACGCGCTCCATTTCGTGCGCGAACAATGCTCAACTCTATGTCTAATCTGAAATGGCTTACAAAGACACAATGACAACCAACAGATTTTGTTCTCATGAAATTCAACACTTTCGACTTACTCTGTATTTCTCACCCTCCGTCGTTCTTGCACTCATTTGCTGAATCATCTTCTGATTTTCATTTGTCTTCACACCACACTTGTATCATCCAATTGTTTATGCAGCACACAAAAAAAGGGAATCCATGTGCCTAATGATGAATGAGTAAAAGAGTGTACTTCGAAGAGAAATGCCGAGATTGACGGATTCATACAATTCAATAGCTCCAAAAACTGTAATCAGTAAGATGTCAAAGTTAGAAACAAAACGCTCGACGGCCTATCGCCCAGAGACACAAACCACTGTCGTTTGTGTTCAAAATCACAGACATGCAAAGCGTGAAGAATACATTTGCTCAAGTTTAATTGATGACTTGAAAGTACAAAGCACAGAAGGAGTCATTCGGGATGTGTTTTTATAAATAAATGAAGGCGCAAAGTGGATTGTTACAGACAATGCACAACCAGGAGCCAAGCAAGCTGCGTTTGCTAACACTTGCACACACACACTTGCCGACGGAGCCAAAGCCCTCCCTGAATTGGATCACATGCTTCAAAAATCATCATGCATCTGCTCACCCCAGCACACCGAAATTGGAAGAAGTGAGAGATGGAAGGTTGAGAAATAAGAGGCTACAGAGACATAATAAGCAATAGAGAGAAGGAGGGAGAGGGGGAAAGATTATGTTAGTGTGGAAATAACTGATCAGGAAGGCCCGTGCTGTCTGCTTAAATAACAAATTAAATTCTACCTAATGTGGACGAGTAGAGCTTTGAGCCATGCGGGGAGACTGTGAAAACACTAGCACTAGTCAGTCTTTAGGTTTTGGGCCAGTTTGCTTCAATAACTTGTTCTCTAATAGAAAAAAAACTTACACATAAACGTATGTGTTTTATTTTATGCTCCCCCTAAACTCTGGAATTTTCTTCCTCCAGCCAGCTGTTAATCCTCCACTATTGACACTGGTTAACACATACGTTTACACATTAGCCTTAAGCTTCGCCTAATTCTGTGTCTAATTGGACTGTGCCTCCCTTGCAATTATTATTACTGTTATTGAGACTGTTGTTGGTGCCTACCACTGCCATTGTTGTTATTATTAATGCTGCTACAAATAACACAATGATAGATCATCATCGCTCTGTTTATTCATTACTTTCAAATTATTATTATTATTACAGCATCGTCACTCTGGTCTCCTTTTCCTCTCACGTGTTTGTCTCATTTTTGTTTCATTCTTTCTTTCCCCCTCTGTTCTGTAAAGAACTTTGGATCAACTGTGTTGTGTCTTAAGTGTCATATAAATGAAGTTGAGTCGAGTAGATACTGTTTAAGAAATGTATGCAAATATAGTATATATTGAGCAGAAAGATTTCTCCCCTTTGTGTACTTGGATGATGTCATCTTTTTCTGGTCTCTATTCACCACCACCATCTAAAACCTAATGGGGGGATCGAGTCCTGGATCTTCCTCAGCTCCCATTTTATAAAACTGCTGCGTGTTTATGGAGTTAAAACGCTAAAGATCTTCTCAGTTATTATGTAAAAATGTATCTCCACTTGAGCAGGAACATTGCCGTGAATGTGAGACTCCTTCCACTGACTGCCCAGCTGAATGTGGGCGAACGCTGCAAACTTGAGATTTCTTTTGTCAAAAGACAAAATAACCAGTAAAACAATAACCCATGGGAACACGTGTGAAGGAACGCTGTTTTCAAAGTCGGAAATACTGACTGAGATAACACCGTTTACATAACCTCAGTCGATACTGCTGGATTATTTTTACCAAACACACTGTTTGGGGTGCAGTTTTACAGCACTGAGTATGTATACATTTTCAACATAAGCAGCCCCGGAGGAAATGATCCCATTGACTTTGGCAGTAGTACAACTGTGCCCGTGGAGTTATACAAGGCCACCTACCTGTACTTGAAAGAATATTGTATTAAACCACGGAGGATACACGAGCGAGGGAGAAATTTGAGATGCAAAGTGGGTGACAAAGACGGAGGAGGAGCAAAGCGTGTTCCTGTCCAGATGGAGCCTCTGTGGGGATTTTGGACCGTATGTATCTGCGTGTCTGTGTGCGTGTCTGTGTGTGTGGATGAAGAGTAACGATTCTGGGATACTGCCATGTGGAGGCTGAGTAGGTGGATTACCTACTCTGGTTCAAAAGGGAAAGTGATGAGTGGGTGGATTTAAGCATTTTGATAGAAAGCAGTTATCATGATGACCGCAAAATGTCAAAATGCATCCGTCTGGTGTGAATACTATTCTGACAAAATGTGAGCGAGGAACACAAAAATTATAACTCATGAAATCAAACCAACCATTTCTTTCACTCATAGAAGAATAGATTTACTTTTTCTTTAGTAGTTTTCTCCACATGTGAAAATGCTAAACCACATGTGACATTAAGCAAATCATGTATGAATGTAAATGTGCATACGTGTAAATGTAAATTTCTTGTGTGGACTGTGGTTTATGCCTATGTGAAAAAAGCCAATAAGTTGTGAAAATGCCCAATTCACATGTGATTTAATTTTATTTCCATATGTTAACATTTTTGCTCACAAATAAAAGTAGCCAATCTTATGTGATGTCATATGACGTGTTTTGTTTACACATTTGGAAATTATGGAAATATTAATTTGTGAAATAAGACAAGCAAACAAAATAAGAAGATGTGGAAATGTCCAGTTTACAATGTGACATTATTTTATTTTCACATGTTAATGGGTAATTTATTAGTTTGCTTCACATGTGAAAATATAAACTTCACATGTGGAACATTTTATCCAAATGTGGAAAAAGTCAATCTGTTTTCTTTTCTTTTCTGTCCTTTATGTTAAAATTTATACCACATGTTGAAATAGCTGATCGCATGTGAAATTTTAATATTCACATATAAAAAAGGTAAATGTGACATTTTCATAAAGGTAGTAGCAAATTCCGTCATTCCTTTGCAGGATTCTAATTACCAATAAGATTTTACACTTGTTGTTGCCATTTACATTTACATTTAGGGCATTTAGCAGACGCTTTTGTCCAAAGCGACTTACAATAAGTACATTTGTCACCAGTATCTGCAGGTGTCATTAAATCAACTTGGACTGAAATGTTAACAACTTTAAGAGTAATTTAACACCCCCTGAAGATCTTGTCTCTGCTGATCTCTTTTGGTTTCTCTTTTTACATTACTGCAGTGGTGTTCAGGGGGACTCCAGGACCGGCTGACATCACTGCTGAGGGTGGCATCTTACCACACCCACCAGGCTTGCAGGTTTCAGTCGGAGAGGGCAGCAACACACAGCTTTTCAGCTTGGTATTAAGTTACTCTCTTGCTTAATATGCACCTTAACTTTCAGCAGACAGTAAAATGTGTCTGATGTATGTATGTAACACGAATCCTTGCAGTATAAAGCAAATCCTGTATATGTTCAGGATTTTTGCGGTTGCAATCTCTGCTTGAAGAGCATTTTGTTTTCAAGATGAAATACACCCCGAAACAAAAATATGTTTTACATTCCAACGGGACATTCCCAGCAGAGCAGCATGTCATTTTGTGATCAGACACTTCCTGGAGCTGCTCATTTGACATGGAGAGAAAAAAAAAACAGCTTCGAGGCTGAATATCTGCTGGAGCATATAAAACCCAATGAGTTTTGATTTATACAGCTTTGAATCAGAAAATGGTCCCCTCATCCAGACGAGAGCCAACATAGCTGGTCTCTCATTAACAGTGAAGGGTGCTTGAACACGGCCGAACAGTCGATGAGAAGCAGAACAAGGCATGCGGTGACATAATCAACTGCAGACTAATGGACCGCCATCTTTTCATATGAATTAGTGTTAACTGTGGCTGAGAGTATTTGGTTTCAGGCAAAGTCTCCGCATGTTGGTCCATCCATTTCATGGATTATATGGGATTACAATTCCAATCCATTCCTAGATGGAACATTATGGATTAGATTGGTAATCCAACAGGGAATATCATCTTCTGGCTCTGGATGCTATGTATTGAAGCCTGGGTGGAGCTGGAGGGTCACAGGTTAAGTCCCTGCTGCAGCCAGTACATCTCTCCACGTCAGATTGTCCTGTGCCATCTTCACTCACACTGCTACAGGATCCTACTGTATTGTATAAATTATCATGCTTCGAGGGGAAAAATTGCAAAGAAAACCAGTTCCCAAGTGTGATGCTTTTGTTCAAGGTGCTAAAACAGAAAAAAAAATAAACTGAGAAGAAGCTATTTGAGTTGATGTGAGCGAATCACACATTGAGCTTGTGTCTCCTCTCTTCCATTCGTTGCCGCTGAGAAATGTTGAGAGCGCCAGGAAAGAAATTAATACCCGACAGCCTGTCTGAAGCAGTTAGAAAGTAGCTGTGACAGGCAAGTTTTGTTAAAGCTACAGTACCACAGCAGGTGTGAGACATGGAGCCAAAAATACGCTTACAGACCTGTTGCATATTGCACAACATGGCTCAGATTCTTATGTCTGTTAACCAGAGAGATGCTGCGCAGCCACACTCAATGCATCAGTGTCTTGGAGCAGCATGTTTTTAACCTCCTGAGGCTTGATCCATCACAACATGTAGGGCCAACAATTCCTATATACCGAATCTGATAGTTGGTCAAGGCCGATAATCAGTCAACCTATAGTAGACAATATTTACATACATTTGACTGTATGAATAATTTACTTTTACTTGTACTTTTGTAGTAGTTAGGGCAGCACAGTGTTCTGGGTGCATCCTGTAGAAGTCAGCTATTTATTTTTAAAAAAATGTCCCACAAACTGGCAAGTACCAAGGTTCCTGATGCTGGCGAAACACAGATACCACGGGATTCCAACGCCATTATGCTATTAGCTGACAAACTTTGTCAGAAGCTGTCCAAATTCTTACTCGGAGATTAGCAACACAACAATTTTGGACTTGAAAAACATTGTGAAAATATTCATTCACAATCATGATAAAGTTTTAAAGGAAGAGAGACACTTTTATTCTGCACCATCACAAGCTCTGCAGATGTATTATTTTCTAAAAATCATTTGTTGATATTAAATGTTAACAATATGACCTTTAAGATTCAACAACATCCAAATATATCAATAAACTTAATATTTCACCCATTTAAAACACGTCGTAGCTTCAGTTAAACATGTAACATCAGTGTTGCAGGGGTTAATATCGTGTTCTGAGCAGTTCTCACACACCGCAGGCTGCACACGGCACACTAACGAGGTTAACAGGACTTGACTCGGTTTGGAGCCGAGTTGTGTGACATCAGCCAGCTGACTCTGACTGTCTGGCATGACCAGCAGAGCTGTTGATGGAGTTAAGTCCTAAGTCCATTACTAAGAGAGAGGATAGCGTGAACAAACGGTGCTCACCCAGTCTTATCCACTGGAAGGATTGAACAGATTGACTCATGCTAATTAGGGATTACAGATACAGGTTGCTCTGTTCTGTGTCTGTCAGTTGCTGTACCGGTTAGTAGGCTCACCACAGGCCCACAAAAGACAAAAAATTATGTTGCATGACTTATGTCTTGAGGCGGCGAAGCAAGGATAAATATTTGTTTTTAAATTCCCTCTCATAGCTATTTGTTATCACAAGTCTTGGTATCTCAAGCTTGTTCCCCTAAATTTTTTCCCCAACATATCTGTAAAACTGACATTTTTTCGTGACAGCAACCTTGAAAAGTCAGAGCCTCGTGCTGTGCACGCATCTCCTCTCCGTCAGTAGACATGCCGAGGGTGTCTTTGGCTGAAGGGATGGTGGAGAAATGGGACAGGAGGCTTGCAGGGATTGAGTAAAGAGCAGGTGACAGTTGACAATGGAGGAGGAGGATGAGGGGTCTGATGTAGAAATGCCACTGGGAGGGGGAGGTGGAAGGAAGAAGATGAGAGGATGGGGAGAATGGAGGATGACAGAGAGGTGGGGAGAGTGGAGGCAGAGTGAGAGTTGGAAAAAGTCATATATACAAACCGGAGACACATAAATGACACAGTAATGGCATACAGCGATGCACAATTGGAAAAACACCTGTAGTCTGTGTCAGACTGCTCATAAATTGTCTTTGGAGGCCTAAACATGAATACAAATATGGTGCGCTGTCCATTTAAGATTTGGACTGAATGTGCAGCCCTTAACACATTATGCCTCTCAAACACATGCACTAGAACCAGTTTTTTTCATCACTACATGAGTAGCAGATACAGCTGCCTCACAGGCTCTGCCAAAGCTTCATCTTACTCTTAACTCATATCTACACCTGCGGCATCTGAAGGAGAAAACTCCAGGCTCTTCTCCTTGAACCCTCTCCTTTAATTTGCTTCGAGGAGGATTGTTTTGGAGGAGCAGGAGAACAAAGACATATACTTTATTTTCTCCTGTTGAAAAAAATACATATTTTTTTTGTGGAGTCTGGAGAGCACGCTCGCTGTAGGAGGGATTGCTTTCACAGCAGGTTTTGTTGCCACTGCACTTAAATTACAAGTGTGTGTTCGTGCATGTCCTTGAATTAAAAAGAGCAACAGAAGTTCTGGGACGCTTATTCACCGCACTTTTTTTTTGTTATGATGCAAAGATCAGTGTTAAATACTGAGAAAGGAATCACATTCTTTACATCTGAAAATTAGGACTTTAATAAAGATTTGAGGTTTGCACACGGCACATATGCAGAACAATACGACACCATACAAGACACAGACGTACAGCTTTTATACAAACAACAGCGTGAAAATAGACAAGATACCGATGCATACAAAACAAAAAAACAGAAGTCATGTAAGAAAAGACAAACATTGCCAATAGAGTTAAAAAGCGTTCAATTTCAATAGCTGTAAACAGAATAATGCCACGACACTATCAAAAAGCCCCAACAAAGTTGCTGAA
Source organism: Spondyliosoma cantharus (assembly GCA_900302685.1). Classification (NCBI taxonomy): domain Eukaryota; kingdom Metazoa; phylum Chordata; class Actinopteri; order Spariformes; family Sparidae; genus Spondyliosoma; species Spondyliosoma cantharus. The sequence continues at coordinate 12,867 of OMLP01003740.1, read as the reverse complement.
CAGACACCAGGCATAATATTATTAACAACACTGCAGACTGAGAGGCATCATCAAAGACACTATTAGTCACAGCGAGATCATGCTGACCTGATTTAGCATCAGTTTGAACGGCACCGCACAGAGGAGCTGTGTCTGTGTTCTCGAATGTTTTATCAAATCTCTTAAATCTGAAATCTAAAAAAGATCCCCGGGGGGTTCACAGAAACACTGACGCTTAATTAGCCCAAATCATCTCGCGATGTGAATTCTCCGTCAGGATGAATTTGAGCGTTTGTTTATACATGGGCGCAACCACCCCGACAGGCACTTTCCACTAAGGATTGTTTTTATGCTATAGGGAGAGCCGGTGTTTGTAGGAGTTTTGAAATGAACAATTTGTATTTCACGTCACGTCTCATACAACAGTCGAGAATAATCCTCAAAATTGCGAGGTATGTTGCAAACATATGGCGCGACTCATGCATGGAATGAAGGAAGGCTGGAGAAGTCAGAGGTTTCAGGTTGTTGATGCATCAAACCACGCTGTTGACTGGCTGCATATTCAAAATTGCAAAGAGGAAACATTCATGTTAAAATTGGTATGAGTGCATTTTGTAAAATTTAAACTATTAAAACCATCAAATGTTATGTATGTTTGAAGGTTGCATTTAAAGGAGACAAATTATGCAAATTTTCAGGGTCATAATTTTATTTTGGGTGACTACTGGAATAGGTTTACATGCTTTAATGCTCAAAAAAACAGCACTGCTCCTGTCTTTTTAAGGCCCCCCTCCTGAATACCCAGTCTCCTCTGATTGGTCAGCTCACACACGCCTGAGCCAGCACAAGTAACAACAAAAGAGCAGCTGTGCTTACGTGCCAAACTAGCTGCCGGGCATAAATCATGCAGATGTGTGACATGGTGACATGGCGTGATGTCAGAAAGTCACAGAGTTAAAGGCAGTACTACTGACGTGGCGTTTCAGGAGCAGTATTTTCTGTGGGAGAAAGGAGCTTCTGTTGGTGCAGACTTTGAGCTTTTTAACTTTTAAGATGTATGATCTATAAAAACAGAACAGAAGGGAAGGAAAAAAACGAAAAGGCATAATAGGTCTCCTTTAAGACCATGAATTCAAATATGTCCTTGATGAGAGCCCACACTTTGATGTTGATTTGCTAAATTTGTACAGACTGGCAAAAATGGGGCAAAATCTTGTAAAAGAAAGATGTAAACGCGTCCAAAATAAAAGCAACATTCTGCTAATGATGGTGACTTCCTTAGGGAATAAGACTCCTTGTTTTAGATAGGTTCATAAACTTATTTAGGGAACAAAAGAGACCCTCAGGCCTTTAGAGACACAAAGACAGCCACTGATGCAGGAGGCACTGTCCTCTGTTGTGAGACTTGTGAGCAACACAGTGCTGTGGCAAGACATTACAGGTATATGAACACATCATGCAGAGGTGAAAACAATGTAGCATCGCTCCCTAACAGCACCGGATCCATCTCTTTCCTTTCTCTTTCATCATCTCCTCCTTGTTGCCATCACCTAGTACTTAATATTCCTACCAATTTCTCCGACATTTTTCATCACCTTGCGTCGATTCTCAGCTCCAAAGCTGTCATGGCCTCTTAATTAACTTCAGCCACGACCCTACTGAAATCGTGGAGGGTTTAGCTTGACAAAACTTCTGGCAGCTATAGCGGAGGTCAACAGTTCTTGGTTGTCTCGACACTATAAATATACAGTGGTGATTTCTGCACAGTTTTAGCTGTTAAAAGACAGCATCTCCATTGATAAGATTGTTTAAAAGGTCACTATTTTGGGTAAAAGGATTCTTTGATTTCTTGCTGAAAGTTATCACTCACATGGAAGAATGCTTAAGTCCCGCATAGCCAGATCTCTCTACACCGCAATTAGTCAGCAGAGAAGAAATGTCTGGCTGCACCCATTATCATTCTGGTATAGGGGAAATACGCTCTTGTCTTGTTTGTATTAATCACAATCATCTCGGGGGGGTTGCAAAGCCCAGGGTGTAGCAACAGTGCCCCTGAAAAATAGTGTCAGGGTGACTTGTTGTTGAGGTGTACCCTGGCACTAATATGGCTCAATCTCCATGAAGAAAGGGTACGCGCTGAGAACTTGTTTAGGTTTGTAACATTAGTGGCCAACTTGCTAAAGCCCTGCAAAAAGAAAAAGATAAGAGCTACTAACTCATTTAGGTTTGCGCCGTTAGCGATGAACTTCCCATTTCAGCATGCTGCGTAGCTTGCAGGTATTCAAATAGCTGAAGGCTGGAGAATGCCGATTGAAATAGTTGGCCAATGGCAGTCTTATGTAGCATTCTGGCTCATTTGGTGAGCCAGAATGCTACATGCTAAGTATGACGCTACCACCACCAGCCAGCTTTTGTTTTTTTTTCTGTGATTTAAACAAAAGGACATATGTGTTAACTGGTGACCTTAGAGGTGCTGGCAGTGCTACTTTGGACAGAGCAAGGCTAGCTGTTACCCCCTGTCTATAATCTTTATGCTATGCTAAGTTAGCCAGCAGCTCAACTATCAGCAATAAAGCAAATCAGCGTACTTCCCAAAATGTTTAACAATTTTCTTGAGGTTTAGATGATGTCATTTTTCTTTTTTGCTATCTAATCATAAGTACGTTTGGTCTGCTAGACATCACTGTGTCATCACTAGCATAAATTTCACTTACTGATAGCTAGCAGAAGAATACATCGTGTGCTAGATAAAATTGAAGTAGCTGCTTTTACTAATTAGATTGCTAGCTGGTTTGCTAACGAAAAGTGGGAGCTAGGACAAATGCCGACATAGTGTGGCCTGAATCTGGAAACACATCTACGTTGATAGATTATTTAATAGACTATAAGTTGCGTACAGAATGTGATCTACACAGCTATATTTATGAGTGATCTCATCTTGTATTGCACATTTCGCCTGGGACCCTCCATAATGGGATCGGCTGTGGTTGCTAGAAGTTTGGTGAAGTAACAACAAAGCCCTCTACTCAGGCCATATAAACATGTATCATTAACTTTCCATTTTGCACATACTCGCCAGTGTTTAGAAATCGTAATGTAGCAGTGTTAATATTAGGCAAACTGATACCTTCTTGAAATCGCTACAACTTTCCTTTCCTTCCAACTTTCCCCCTCCACAAAGCCTTCTCCCATCAGTCATTGAGAGCTCCTGTTGTGTTTACTACAAGGCTCCCCCGGGTCCTTGGTTGCTCCGCCGTGAACCTCAACTCCGTTCTCGGTCCAGGGGGCCACACTGCCCTGGGTTACTCTGCTGCAGCGGGCCAAGCTGGCCACTTGGCTAGAAGATAGGACCCGGTCCCAAAGACCAACCTGGGACAACTCTCCAACCAGAGCCTGGGATGAGTCAAAACCTCCGCCCAGGGAGTCCTGGAGAGAAAGAAGAGCAAAGGTAGATGGTTTATAGAGGTGAAGCTTGAAAGGAGCTCAAGTGATTGAAGACAAAAACGCAGAGAGGCTCAGCTTCCACTGCTTGGCTGCCTTGGGCTAAACTGTGGATTTGCTTTTTTGGGAGATGAAGGAGATGTAGGACTATGGAATAAAGGCACCATATTTTGAGGGGTTCTTTTGGCTCTGGATGAAGGTTGCCCAGGCTATAGCTCTTGTTGCGTATGACCATCATACACACATCAGAGCTGCAACAACATTTGCTGGAAGAAGAAGCTTTTCTTTGATATTGATGGCAGTAAAGCTTTAGCTAGCAGTACACTTCAAACTAAATCAAATTCCTAGATTAACAGCCTCCATTTGCATCAAGGCTCTCAAAGTATTACTCGCTTTTATTTACTACTCCTTTATTTACAACTCCTGGAGAAGTCAGTGAGCGAAAAGACCCACAGCTGCAGAGGGTAAACTACTATGTGCTTGAAGCGCTGTAGTCAGCAGTTGTCTGACGGGAATACCAAATTAGATTTCTCCTGGAGTACCCCGCCAGGCTGACTTAACTGTAATCAGTTAAAACTTGATTCCTTCGTTCTTTCACACCCTCATTCGTGCACTCACCTGCTCTTGCCCCAGTATGAGCACTCCTCCAGGTCTGATGTGGTGCCCGGCTGCCAGCGAGTGACCCTCGCCCCTCAGTTTCCCCCCCTGGTAGGCCTGCCAGGCTCCTCCTTTCTGGCTCCAGCTCACACAGATGTGCTGCCAGCTGCCTCTGGAGAGGTTCAGAGGCAACTGCGCCACCTAGGAATAGGCGAGGAAAAGGGCAGTTCAGATGAAGTTTGTATTCTGATGTTCTTGAGACACATTTGAAGGTGACACCTCATTTCTCTCTCAAGGCTTCAGGGTACAAAGGCTGGCTATTATACAGCATTTCCTCTGTCCCAAAGACATTCTGCTGTGTCCAAGGACACAGAACTTTTCCTCCAGGCATCTATTACCATAATGACTTCATTGAATTATTCCTACAGCCACTGCGCCACACTAGACAAGCCTGCAATGCTGTCAAGGTGGCGTATTGGTTTGTCATTTAAATACATGAATGAGGCTGTTTAGCCTGTCCTCTAAATTGGCTCTTTGGTTTGATGTGTTCTGCTTATTTGTATGCTAATACAGCACACCATTTCTTCTGTAAGAGACATTAGAAATTCTACTCAAGACGCTAATGCTTTTTATAAATAGAACATTGGGTAGAAGTGGGCGAACCGTGTAGCAGTGCAGGAGTGAAACTCTTCTTAGGTGAAACTACCGTAACTTATGTAAAATATGTACACTGTAAGTCTCCTATACACTCCATATCAGAGTAGTGCTGCAGACTCTTGGATCCAGTCACTGGGTCTTACATTTGTATCCCATCCCTAACGTGTTTTTGAAAAAGGCAATATTATTAAAGAAAACCTTTGAATGATTTTGTGAGCACATAAATTTACCGTAACAGGTTCTTAATTTGTGGCAGATTTCTTTCGCTGCACCATCACATCTAATTAAGAAATTCTGCATGAATCTTCCCAGTGAGCACCAGGTCGGTCTGAACGTCTAAGACATCAATGTGTCACAAAACACAACTTTGTGTCAACATTTTGTTAATTTGTAGCTTGAATGAGATTTTATGTCTTCAAAGAGTTGGTGAAAACATTTCGCTTTTAAACGGGGGGGGTTAGGTGACGTCTTCAACAGAAAAATGCTCACTCAAAAACTCACATTTGTCACAGAAGTCATATGACCTAGATGTGTTGGGTTTTAATGTGTTTCTCCATGCTTTTCTCATAGACTAAAATACAGCCGACCCCACAGTCTGGCACCAAAGCAAGAGTAAGTGACGTAATAACTCTTCTTTTTTAGGTTCCTTGGGTCTGACTTCCTGTCTAGTTCGATTTGCTCTGTGCAGCTTGACGTGGCTTCTGTCCACTTCTGTCAGAAATAGATTATTGGCATATTGGTGGAACCACAAGGATCTTCCAGAATGGCTGCAATCAGCTCCAGCGGCCGCGTAATGTCTGGAACGTAATCCAAGATGGTTCTATGTAACAAACCATCTGGCACGTCATGTTGGCCAATGACTGTTAACATTCAAGAATTATGTGAATTAGAAATATATGTAAATGTGTGTCAATACTCTGTTTATATCTGCAAAACATGTTTACATAACATAAATAGCATTTAGCATCTTTATTTATCAAAATTAAGTTCTGCAGAACATGGACTTCTAATAATGGACTCTTGATGTTGACATGTTGAGAATCAAATCGATAAATAGTTTGAAATATGACCCATAAATTGTCAACCCTCGTGAGAAAATCAGTTGCACCCGAGCAGTGGACAGTTCAGATATACAGTGCATGCAGGTTGAGCGATACCTTGTCATTGATGAGCAGCTCAGTGGGGGTGTGCAGGCCCTGCAGCAGCACCAGCTCGTTAGGCTGCACAGGAACGGCGTAAGACAGAGGCGTGCCGATCCCGCCCTCTGCGGGCCGCAGCCACAGGCAG
>OMLP01003739.1:7785-29833 GCA_900302685.1 Spondyliosoma cantharus | reverse complement strand
TTATTTAGGGATTTTTGTGGTCCACAGACAAACTTGTTCTGTTTTACTATGACAGTAAACTGAGTATCTCCGGGTTGTGGCACTCTGGGACATCATATGGATCTTTTTACCATTTTCTGATATTTTATAGACAAATAATCAAGACATAATTGAGATTAATCAACATTGAAAATATCTGTTAGTTGTCGCCCTTTTGTGTGTATTGATGAGGTTGTGCGTCATTCATTCATTCAGCCGCTGCCATGTCAAACTTACTTTGAATCACTGTGAATTTGCACAATTTCCCTGAGATTAAACGGTCTCCCGGTCTCCAAGCTGGAGTTGGATTCCACTGACACACGTCTCTTGAAAGGCTCCCATATGCTCTGAGCCTCCAGGTAGGCCGTGGCGATCACCAACAGAAACATAAAACTGAGGAGACACACACACACCACAAGTTCGACTGTTAAGCTGGGGAGGCGCTCGCTTCAGGCCACGGCGCAGATTTTCGGAGCGATCCTCACCTCATAATGAGAGACACGATGATGTAGAGCTCCAGCTCCCAGCTCGGCCTGGGCAGGCTCTCTGCACACGCAGCTAACATGTGGTAAGGCAAGGAGGCGTTCAGGACAAACACGAACTCAGAGCCTCCACATGTCACCAATTTGAGTTCCCGGATCACTCGAGATGATGTGAAGTCCGGTGTAAACCTGTGAGAACGGTGGAAAACGTTAAAAAGCTGCTCCAAAACAATACAAAGAGTGCTGCAGTTCCACCTGTGGGCACAAAGGAAGACTCCGGACGACAGACACAGGACAGAAGTGCTCACTGGAAGACCTGGGAGGTATTAGTTGTTTAGATGCATCAGGAATTTGCTTTTTTAAAATGAAATAGTAATTTGACCTGTTGAACGATCTGCCCAGCGATGATGAGTGTGTGGATGGTTTCAAGGCTCCATGTCTCAACGCAAACACTGAATGACAAACAGTCGTTTAAATGAATAATCCCGTCTGAGGCCGGGCTCAAAACACGTTTGATATTTGTTTGGGGCAGCCCCGATGAGTCTGAACAGTTCAGGAACGGACCAAGCTCCCAGACCAGATTTCTCTCCTGTTCGTCTGGAGGACCAAATTAAGCTACTTCAGGTGCAGTTTGGGGTTCAATATCTTGCCCAAGGACACTTTGACAGGCAGACAAGGATAACAAGATGCTGGCTCTTATAAAGACCTGTTAATGGTCTGGATCCATAATCAACAGTTTGCAGTATTTACCGTGTTCAAACTTAATTATATCACGGAGCAGGCGTTTGGTTAACTTGAGTTCGGACAGGTGTGGTTAATAACATTAATGAATTTCTACAATCCATTCGGGTGTGTCTGTTGTGTGCGTGTGTGTGTGTGTGTGTGTGTTCCAGGCTTTCATCTTTTACATGTTGACTGACTGGTTTACCGTCTGTGGCACTTACTGGAACCGCGGCCGTTATTGTTGTCATTTCCTGCTACGACACATCGAAATGAGAGAACCGCAACATGATTGGCGTCAATTTCACCCGACTTTGATCCAAATGTAAAGACTGCGATTAACAACAAGCTCGACTTCATTCTGCAACTGTTGCACAAGTGCGGGCGTTAAACTTTTAATGTCTGTTAATATCCGTTTGTTAAGCTGCAGTGACACCAAAGGTCGGAGTGGGACGGGTTTAAACGTGGCACACAGAACGGCTTGTGGACTAACAACAGAAGTCCAACAAGTTGTAAATTACACGGCGTTTACAGCATTCCCTTCTCTCCCGCCGCAACCCCTCTGAGAACCAGCTGAATCAGCAGTCTCCTTATCCGAATATTGCTCATTTTCAAGATGAATAACCGTACAGCACGCCGTAAAATAGTAAGGCATGTGAACCAAGGCTAACAGACACTGCAAGTGTTTGCACGATAAATCAGCTCACTCATGTAATTGCTCCGTGTTCGTGCCACTAAAAATCTGGCTGCACACATTGTCCTTCTGGTGTAGGAAAAAAATATGCCTCGACTTGTTTGCAGTTCCTCGCTAGCTCGGAGGTTGTTGTTGTTGTTTGATCTGGCGACGGATATTCAGAGCAACAGGAACAGGTCGGCGCGGAAGGAAGAGGAGAGGAGAATACCACCTGAAACAAAACAGGCCTTCTAACAATCCGGTGAGTCAGACAACTGATGACTATCACACAGACTGGCGCGCTGACAGTGCCTGCTCGTTTACAACAACAGGTGAGCTAATCAGCATCAGATCGGTAATCGGTGACGCTGGGCGTGGCTCTCATTTGAGACATTTACACGTGTCGATGCTGAAGCCCTCCCGCAGGTGTTTCCACTGAATTTGCATGATTAGACCTGCGCTCAGGTGAAAGTTGAGCTCTGCTTATCACAGAAGACCGTTTGTACAGGTGCAGCAGCTTGTAACATTAAGAATGGCTGCTGTGCATTTTGGTGCACGCTGCACTGTAAAGGTTTACTAGGACACTTGATGTAGCAGAACCATCACTAACAGATTATTAGTTTAACACGTGGTTTACCTGCTATAACAGGTCAGGTCATAGGACAGCAGACATTTGGACTTGCACAGTAGTAGTTTAATCTGTTCAAGTGTCCAGAATGACTGTGAGCCTGCATGAATTATTCTCCACTGTCCATCTGCTTCTTTATCCATAACTTGGTTAAAATACTTAAATAGTGAGCTTTGTATATATATTAGAAGTTTACAGTGCGTTTTGGTACATAGTGTTTTCAAACATTTGTGTACATTAGATAATGACATTGGTGTATCTAACCAGCTAACATTCAGTCAGTTGTTGCTCCTGTCTCAGCTTGTTTGAAACATGTCGCTGTCATAAGCCCTGTTCGCACGGGACCAGTATTACCTGAGGACCTCAAGTGATTTAGGAATCACCCCACCACGTCTGCGTTTCGGCGCATTCGCACGGGATAAGTGAAGTCTGTGTTTTAACTCGAATTTACTGACATTACGCCCCTGATCGATCTGAATTTGCACCCAAAATGCTGTCAAAACTTTCATTTATAATTGCCAAAGCAGTCTCCATAATTCTCGACTGGGAAAAAAGGCGCGGAAAAAACAAAAACGCTTAAGAAAAAACAAAAAACGACCCCAAATCACAGAGATGCCGATTCGCACGGGACTAATATTATCACATGACCTCTGTGTTTGGTGAAATATGGCAGGTAATTTGCGGTGGAATTTTTACTTTACAAATTAAGGACATGGCAGATTTGCACGGGATTAAGATCACAGACGACCTCCACAATTATTACAAATTACTGGAGGTCCCCAGGTAATACTAGTCCTGTGCGAGTAGAGCTATAGAATTCAGAATAAGTTAATATTCACAAATCTACTAAGTTAAACATTAAATATATTCTCTTTGTATTATTTTCAATTGAGCATATGTAGTAATAGTTAATTCATTTCATTATTTACACCTGTGCTTTTCACACTGTGACATGTCAACGTGTGTCTTCAATGAATAAAACAACCACTATGGGATGTAACCAAACTTCATGCACCGACCAGAGTGATAAGGGTCCAACCTGTCCTGCCATAAAAGGTGCGAGTGAACAGTCACACACACACACACACACACACACACAGTTCTGAGAAAGCAGAATAAGTGGAATATCTTTGTAGGGCTTTTAAAACACGTCCCTCAGGTAAAGGTGCTCTGATTGATTGGGCAGCTATCAGCCGATATGCGACGCGATGCGATAAGCCACGCTCACCGCAGTGACTCAGCTGCTCGCCGGCTGCTGACAGCTCACCAGCTCTCCCTCCTCACATTATCGATACGGATTTTATCAAAATCAATTACAAGTGGAGCAACTTCTTTTTTTAAACAACTTAAACTAAGAAAGATTGGCGGAGCAAAGTAGAATTGACTCCAAAAATTGTACAGCGGTACAGTTTTAGCACAACGATTGCTGAGGACGACACAGAGTAGCCTCAGAGCCGGTTGTCGCTCTGAGACCTCGATTGAAGAGAAATATCCTGACTTTTACATTTGAGGTGAACGTGCGCGTAAACACGTGCGAGTGGACTTGAACTTTAAGTGATGAAGAAAAATGAGTGGTGAGGGGAGAGCGAGCAGAGGCTGCAGGGACACAGAGAGCCGATTCATCCTCTTACTGAGGGCTTACTCAGCCAGAGAGGCTGAGGACAAGTATTAATAGAGCTTGTGGTAGATGGGGAACACACACACAGACACACACAGACTGAAGTTTCTCTGCAATATATTCAACACAGAGAAAACGCTCGCTGCACAAAGCGAAACAACACGTGTGTGCGCTCACTCACAGTATAATGAGGTCTTTTGAAGTGTTTGGCTTAAGTGCAAATTCTTGGCAGTTGAGAACTTTGAATCCGTATCCTTCACAGGCTTGTCCGTTGATCTCTGCTGATCTGATGGTGATCGGGAGCAGGCCTGTATTCTCCACTCGGAAGGTTCTCTTCAGGGTGAAGTTTGGCTCTTTGACTTTTGTCTCTGAAATAAACGCAGGGAGAATATTTAATGGAGTTTATTGCAGAAGACACAGAAAAGTGTGTTATTATTCTTTTTGTTCTATTAGCTTGTATAATTTAGACTTCAGATCGTTAATGCAATCTTGTGGTATGAATGTTTATTGTATCACTTAGTGTCTAATGTGTGGGAGGAGTGTCTCAATGTATTAACAATATGCACAGGCTTAGTTTCCCCTCATGTTTGTCTTTGTCCAAAAGATGAAGACAGAAATAAGTCGAAGACATTTTACTCTTAATAATAAACAACAATAACAGTCAGTCCTGGAAAATGGCCTGAAGTTCTGCTAATATGACATTCTGAGTGTGCAGAAGCTTGTTATAAAAAGTCATCCACCTTATCAAACACACTGGTAATACTAATAGATCAGTCAAACAGACTCGGAGCACTCAGTCATGGGTCGTGGGCAGATCAGACAGCTATTAGATCTCGACTGATCGATTTAGACTCTGTGAAAGAGGATCCGCTCCCTCTGTAGATATAAAAGGCTCATTCTGAAGTAATGAAAACACAACAGTTCATATTTTCAGAGGATAAGACGCCAATTATATTCCATTTGTGTAAATCCATCCCCCTAAATCCTACACGCTGTACCTTTAAATCACATTTGGCTCTTATCTTGTATGAGACACCGGACATGGTCAGTGTAAATAGGGCCAGAGGTCAAAGTGATCTGGACTACAGACTCACTCTCTGTGCAGTCTTTGAGCAGGGCCTCAGTCATCTTGAACCTCAGCGAGCTCCCCTGTCCCGGAGGCTTCCCAGCAACTTTCAGGCTCTCTGTCGTACCTCGGCCGTGAAGTATGATTGTGTCGATCACAGTGAGATTATTCCTGAAACAGATCACACCATTTCAGAACAGAAACACATTTTTTTTTACTGAAGTGATTTGCCTTTTTATTCTTTAAGAGGATCCCAATTAGCTCCCACAGATTAGTTGCTAATCTTCTTTGCATCAGTTAAATACACAAAAACTACAAGAAATCCAAATTGAAACCACACGTTTGGTTGGTTCCGACGGTACCTGACGATGAGGAGGGAGGAGACACTGTGGTTGCTGATGGGAGTGAACCTCACGTTGAACGACTTGACTTCTCCGGGCAGCAGGAGGAGGTTGTACACAAAGGGTCTGGTTGATCCCTCCACGAAGCCTGTACTGCTCTTCATTAGCGACGTCTGACAAACAAACAGAGGGCCTGTTAGAGATAAAACGACCTCCACATGCTGCCTCCGTCACGGACAGGAGGACTGTGGTTATCAAGGCGATTATCTGTCGAGCGGCTGATTCTGAGAATTCCAGAATGTCACTTGCGCGGCACTCACCTGATTTCTGTGAACCTGGAACTCGAAGGTGTTCGTGTTGATGTTGATGTTGGACAGATTTCCTAATGGCAACCTGGGAGGTAAAATCGGATCTCTGTTACAGCAAGAATAAAGTCCACGGAGTAAAAGGAGCGTGCAGATTTCTCACCTGTCAGCCAGCTTTCCAGAAAACACTGAGGGGTTGGGTAACAGGGCCAAGGGGAGAACTTGGACGTAGACGAGGACGTCGGCAGGATTCTGCAGGATCACCTCCTCGTCCTGCAGAGATACGGAAAACACGTCACTCCTCAAGCTCACACGAAAACTTTACCAACACTTTCCTGCAACAACAGGCGGATTTGTTTGTACTCACAGAGGAGCCGTTTGTGTTGGTCAGAGGGAACGTAATTCGTTGGGAGGAGTTGACCACCGACGGCCAGGTCAAGTGCGCCGTTATTTTAGCTTGTACGTTCTTCTGAAGGTCCGTGTTGACTTCAAAGACAGCTTCAACCCTTCAGCGAGAAAAGAAACATCTTGTGACATTCTGTAAATAGCCCGTCCGTGTGGAGCAACTAATCCAACGACAATAATTTGATCAAAGATCACAGAATCTTAACACGCTTACTTGTGGCCTGAGTGCTCTTTGAGCTCTTTCCATCGCCTGAGGAGTTTCTGGTGGAGATCGACATCAGCGTCCCAGATATCCTCCTGTAAGGCCAGCCCGTGAGGCTTAGACTCAGCTGTGAAAGAAAAGAACATACGTTTAAGTTCTGACTCATATTTTGTGAGATTTGAATGTTACACAAAAGGGCTGTACCGAATAGTTTGAAGCTCGTAACGCTGACATCGTCTATTCATTCTGTTTAAACTCTTTTCCCGCACAGCTGCAGATTAAGATTAGGCTACACGAATATTAGCATTATGGTATTTGCCAGTGGTGGCTGTGTAGGAATGTGTCTGACTCACGTGACCAAACATTTCCAATAACTCCAGAGCGTTAAAATGACCAAAAGTCACATTTCATAAAAACAGAAAAGGAGATAAATAATCATTTCCAAAATTCCCAGCATGTTTTTACCAAACGATCTTTGTCTGCTTCAGTTTTTCTTTGTAGCCGTTTAGCCTTTTAAAAGACAATATAATCACTGCCGTTAAAAAATCGTTTGCTTTCCTGCTTGGAGACATATGAAGCTCATTTTCAGGTTTTACAGGATTACATTACATCAGCTTTCTCATTCTGCGCAGTGCTGCGGCTCTGTGTTCCCGCTCTGTTTTAGCTCCCGTCTCTGTTTTTTTTTTGTTTGACGACATAATAAAATCAAAAATGCACCAATCGATTGGATGAGGTAAAACATCATAGTTGAGGCTTATGAATATGAAATTACAACACAGAAGCTCCATAATCTGAACAGCAACTTTTTGTCTCAGATCTTTACAATGCATACTGGTATATCAAAGTAACAGGGCATTTTATTCTGAGATATGTAAGAGTTATCTATCCAATTAGATCTTTCATAAACGAAAGGTTTCCAAAAAAAGTTGTGTTTTCTGACAGAAATAAAAAGTAGGACATTCGACTCTTCACTCAAAAACCTCAACAGCCGCTTCCAGTGTACAAACTGAGATTCGGTACAGCCCTGGTTACACACACTCCCCCCCCCCCAAAAAAAAACAAACTTACATTTAAGCACAAATGGCAGCCCCACATAACAGTGATCACCACACTGCAAGCTGGCGTCAAAATAAATATTTGCCACCTGAAAAAGATGGAGGAAAGAAAATGAGTTTATGTTCATAAGGACGCGCGCGGCTCGCTTGATGTTGCTCGGTGGGAGGAGGGGCTACCTTCGATTTACGCCTGGGCTCCAGCTCGTCTTTGTTGCTGCGGAGCCGCTTGTAATAGAAGCGTATATCTTCTGTCAGGGAGCGGATCTGCTGGAGCCTCACTTTTTGCGTGAAGGAGCTCTGTATGCTGTAGCTTTGATGAACAACTTTCCCCTGAAAAAGAGACATGAACAGTTGTGTTAAGAGCCGCAACACCTCTGATTTGAAACAGGAAAGAAGGGCCTCTGCATATCATCTCATCTTCTGGCGGTTGCCACTACAGGACAAGTGTGAAATGTTTACTTACAGGAAAAGACTGTGGTAAAACGATGTGTTTGGGGGAGCTGTTTAATGTACCCACTGCTATGAGAGCTTTCACCGGGATGGTTAATATCTGAGGGAACAGAAAACACAAACACAACCTCGCCGTTAGACTGAACTGTGCAGGTTGTTTGAGCACAGTGTGGGCAGCAGGTCTGACTGGTTACCAACCTCATAATCTGTGGTTATGTGTACAGCTCCGTCGTACGTGCCCTCCAGAGCCTTCGCCACGAGCGTCACTCTGAATGCTGCGTAATAGCCTGATGCCAATATCACCTGCGCAGAGAAAAAATTAAATGCGCGTTAGTTTTGCTTTACTTTTTCCAGGCAAAAGTACTTGCGGTGTCCGGGCTGCCGTGTACTCCACACAGGAAGCGGTTAGATGTCAAGTACTTTGTTGTTATGTTTTATGTTCGTCATCATGACTTGAAAAAAAAAAAGGTTCTATCTGATCTCTGTGGTTTCATAATATTGCGATTCAAAGTTTTCATATGTGGCACAGCAAAACTGACACGCAGCAGAGTTCTCTCAGATAACAGGCGCCCTTCTGTTATCTTCTAAATGTGTACAGTCTATGTTAAATGTTTATAGAGCAGGCATTCAGATTCTGTCTGACACTGAGAATGATTTTTTTTCCTCTTTGAAATAACGAGGTCCATCTGGTGAGGCAATACAAAAGTTAGCGACGTTTAAACACAGAAAAAAGGGAATGCATTAAAAGCTGCTGTAAGCGTCGTCGTGGTTTAAACCAACTGTCCGTTTTGCAGTTTATCCCCTCCCCCCCTCCGCTCTCTGTCACCGCAGGCACACGCAGAGATGATCTAAAGACATGGAGGCAAACCTCGTACCTACAGCCGAGATACATCTCATTTTTAACTGCCAACTTCTCAGCAGACGAAACTTACACAATCAACTTGATTAGTGTGTTAGCAAAACATGCAAACTATGAAATGTCTTGAACTTTACCCTCCTTTTATAGATTTCTAAAGATACTGTTTTTGAAAAGTATTTGACTACTTTTAAAAATGATAAATTTGAAGAAATTTAATTATTTGGATATTTAAAATATACTCCAGTTGTTTAGCAGGCCTGAAAGTTAGTTCTTCGTCTCTCCTTTCTCACCATTTTCTTAAATTGTTCGCACAATTTTAATTTATTTTTAAAATTATTTCATCAAGTTAGATACAGACACAAACAACAGCAGTGATGGAAAGTAACTGAGTTCAATTTCACTCAAATATGACTGTTGGGTACTTATGACAACACTGAACAGGATGTGAGCTAATAATAGTAAGATTAGTTCTTGCAAACAAATGTTTGAATGAATTTATCGAGCTATATTTTTAGCAATAAGCTAATAAAAAAAGACTCGCCAACATAGAGGTTTCAAAACATCTGCTTCTATAATATTTAAGGACACTTTTTGTCAACGTCAGTCAGAGAGCAGTGACGTAACCACTGATTGGCTTTCACAGCTTTATAGAAACCAATTAGACTGACTTTGGAGATACAATCTTCTCTTTTGGTCACATTGCACGGCCAATAATGTAAAGTAAAAATAAACCCACACAAAAAGTCACTGACTTCTTCTCAGAGAGTAGTGCCACGTCAGGTGAGAAACAGAACAGAAAGGACTTCAGGTAGGTCATGGCTTGCGGTCACAAATTCCATGCACCTTGTTTGCAGTGTAATGAAACACAACACTGCAACCTTCAAAACGACCATCGTGTTGAAGTGCGGCTCATGTGACACAGTTCCAACAAATAACAGAACATGAGAAGCTTCATAAAAGTAAGATTAAATCCCGGGTCTTTGCACTGATGGAGTTTGGGATTTCTAAAACACTTCGTGTGACGCAGCTTTGAAATGACGCCGCGGAGAACTTACCGTTTTGTGATGAGAGGCCGAAGTGTTCTGCAGCTCTCGCAGGCGACTCAGAGCCACTGTTGTGTTTCCTCTCTCCGTCTTCAGCAGCTCCATGGACAAACTGTCTCCTGTGACCAGCCAGGACTTGATCTCCAGCTGCAGGACAGAAAGGAGGTTCAAAGGGACTCAAAGGACAAACATGTGCAACACTCTTTGCACTAGGATTTGTGTGTTGTGGCGAACATTGTGTCTGTACTTTAAACCGTTCACAGTTACTGCTGTGGCATAAAAGCTTACTGTATATTGCAATAAGCCCAACTAGTGCCTTACACAATGAACAGTGTATTGTGCAATAAACAGGAAAGACCATCAAAAAAAAAAGGTTCCTTCCAGGACAAAATATCCTCTGTATCTGACACTTACTAAATAATTAGAAGCTTCTTTATGTGTGCTGTGTACTGCGTGATCTCACCTCTATGGGATTACTGTTAACCACCACAAATATGATGCTGCTGGTGTGTGTTGCACTGCGAACACCAAAGTCCAGGAGGTTCTCCTTCAGACTGGGAGGCAGGACCAGTGGCTGTTCAGAGCAAAGAGCAAACGCCACATTTACCGCCGGACACATGCTCTGTCCTACAAAAGGCCAAACACAGTGACATACACTACAAACATATGTGGCTACAATTTAGTAAAGGCCTGAATCCCACCCCTTGATATCTGCTATTCAAGGCAGAAATATAAAAGTGCCATAATGTGTCATTTCTGTGAAAACTTCTTTTGCATCAACTACAAAAAACAGAGCTTAAAAACACGGCAAGTAAATGTGCTCTAGTTTTGTAGTTGCTACATTCTGACTTTCTACAGCTGTCAAGGCTGCAGTGACGAGCTGAACTTAAGTGGCCACAATCACCACACTTCCGGCACTTTGTCAGAGAAATAGCCAAAGCAAGAGAGCTAAATCCAGCAACAGCTATCTGATGAAATAGACATTTCCATCTGTCCTGCAGTTTACCAGCTATCCTGGATGGAGAACACATGGGATTCATTGTCCAGTGCCACTGTCGTGTTAACTAAATGAACCTACATATGAAAAATACTTTGTTTCTCAATAGACTATGTCCAGTGTGTACCTCCAAGAAGCCCGTGTAGGCCCGGACCGGCAGGTGAAACTTTGATGCGTTTGTGATGAGCAGGATGTTGCTGTCGATGTGGATGGAGGGTCGGACTGGCCGGAAGAGGAGGGAGAAGATGTAGCGCGACTCATGTGGGGGAATAACGATGGGCGCGCTGAAGTTCTGCACCTGAAATAGTTAAGAGGAACGAACAGTGATGTCATATGAACCTCTGGACAGACATCAGACTTCACAATCAGTCCGGCCTCGGTTTAAGCCACTCACGTTAAACATGGTTTTGGCCTCTTCGGGCAGGGACACGTTGTGTATCCGGATGGCAAAGCTGAAGGCATTTGTGAGGAAGATGGGTCTGTCCACCGGGTCCACAGGACTGTCCCTGATGTGGAACAGTGTAGCTGTGTGGTCAAAGCCCAAGTAGCTGCCAGGAGAGATGACAAACCAGTGTCACTTAAGAGAAAACCCCTAAAGGAATCTGTTCCTCTATATATAACATGAATCCACCCACAGGATAACTCACCCTTCTAAAACCTCTGCCTGGTATGGGATTTCGAGCTTGGAGTAACTCTTTTCTTTTGCTTTAACTGTTATTTTACCAGCGAACTGAAATGGTCTTCTTGCTTTTGAGGCTGCGATGAAAAAAAAAAAAGAAGATTGAAGAGCCGATAAGTTGAGTGCAAAAGGATACGAGGCCTCACAAGAGGAAGTTGTGAAATACCATAACAAAGTCACAAATTGTGAGAATGTTCATGAAGTGAAACTTTTCCAGCAAAAAAAAAAATAAATCATCAGATCATTCCTAATAAATGTCACTCTGTTAATCCAGAAACTGCATCTTTACTTCCAGAGAAGATCTTTTTTTATTTTTACAGATTTATATTCCAGTGAAGACCTGAGGGAGGGAAACTGACATCATGCAGCTCTTCAGTTCACACTTTTTTTAAATTCAGAAAATGTCCTTTTTAAGAATCTGAGCTCAGTGGAAACATTCTTTAAAGTGACAATAACGAAAAGGTATTTTTACTCCTTCAGCCATTATTAATCTTGTGTCTCGCAGCAAAGTGCAAACAAGTCAAACATGAACGTATGACCCAAAAAAAAAAAAAAAACACCACTCACCATCGAAACTAATACTTGCAACTTTGGTATATCTGCTCTCTCCAGCCTTCAGAGTGACTGCTTTGAAATCTATCGTGACTGCTTCGTTTGATGGTGTTGTGCGAACACTCTGTAAAGCATAAATAAAGGATTGGGTTACAGGGCGGAGACGGGCTTTAAAAGGATTTAAAAAAAAAAGGGACTGCTACTAAGGATACCCACTGTGATCGGAACATCTTTTGTTCCCGAGTTTAAAAGGTGTAGATTGAGCAGTTTGGGACGATCTGTAAGACAAAAAGAGGAAAAGAGAGCGGAGGGAGGGTGAGCAAAGAAGCCCAGAGAAAGACTGCTCCAGACAAAACTGCAACATGTAGCGTCTTTACCTTGTGACCGCAGTGTACCAAAGTCGAGCATCTCTGTGGAGGAGTATATACCAGGGGCTGCAAGAAAAACAAAACACATGAAAACGTTTAACATACAAGAAAAAAGGGCAGTGTCAAAATAAACCTGACAGGGACGGCTAGCACACCTGATGTGACTTCCACCTCTACAGGGAGGATGATGAACTGGTCCTCGTTGGGGGCGTTGGTTTTGATCCGGATGAAAGCCGTGTGGTTGTCCACATCTCTGGACGAGAAGCTGGCTCTCATCACCCCTTTCGTCTCAAAAGGGGGGATCTCCTGGAAATGTCAGGAGAAAGGTCAGCGCGGGCGGCAGCGACTCAACTCATCTTCAAATCAAAAATTAGACTCGACAGAAAACGCTGGAACGAGAAACGCCGAGGTGTGGAACTAACCCATAGTTTCCCGGTGCCTCCCTGTTGACCTGTGGGGAGCTCTAGGTGTAGATCTCCACCACTGGAGTACATCTCAACGACCTGTGGTAAAACACAGACAGGGAAGCCGCCCCATAAATATGGAATCAGTCCACCAACATTAAATCAGCTGGTTAAACATGTAAAAGGTGCAATATGTAAGAACCGGCAACCTGTTGAGATCATACTCCCAACAAACAGGAGGCAGCGTATCACCACAGTAACCACTAACTGCTGCTGTATGCTGCAGCTAGTTAGCTCAATTAGCTAGTGACGTTGGTGATGTTTACACTCCGTTAACAAGTCATGTGATTTTTAAAAATCCTTTAAAAAAAAAACAAAAAAAAAAACAGAATTCTTTCATATTGCACCTTTGAAGACAATTTCATGACAGATTCTAACAACTGTAGGTCACCTGCAGTGGTTCACTGTAAGGGTTGTGGATGTGTATGAGAGGTGAGAAGCTGCTGTTTACAGGAACTCGAGCCCCGATGAAGGGCCGCAGTCTGTAGGGGTTTGGGATACCGACCCCAAAAACCTGCAGGACAGAGACGGGAAAGCAAGATGAGCTAAATTTCTCCCAACACTAATCATTCAACTTATAAAAAAGTATTTCAATGTTTATTTTGGTCTTTACCTGGTATGTGAACACTCCATGATGTGATGTATTAATAAATAAAGTGTTTTCTACATTCCCAACTACTCGAGCGAGAAACACAACATCAAATGACGTGTTCCCTCCAGGTGGAATTATCTGTAGCGGGAACGGATACACAAAAAAAGAAGGAAGTTGGCACAATAAATTACGGTAACAGAGCCTTTCTAACTGAATACAGCCTTTAACAGTCTTTCACATGTACTGACCCTCTAACAGCTGGGTTAATAACCTGAAAGATCTTGACACTCGCTCCCACAACACCTGACCTGAAGATCCGCTGCTACGAAAACATTACAGCTACACTCTAACTTTAACATTTCGGTGGCGACTGCGGTTGAAAGTGGCGACTATTCAGTGGGGTTTTTCCCTCGAGTCGATTTAAAGCGACATGTAAAATCTGCAGAAACGGCCACAAAACAGAATTTGTTGTTGACTGACAAACACTAAAACGTTGTGTACACAAAACTGGACAGATCGTCTCGTATCATCCGCTGCAGAACGTTTAGAGCGTATAAAACGTGCTGATAGCGGAGGGAGTCAAAGGGCGGAGGAATTTACATTTTCAACATCCACTTCAGGGCACAGCTGAGTGGATGCAGGCGTGCTGGAAGTGCTGGAGCAAAAAGATGAAGTATAATGGAAAATATTCACTCTACCTAACCTGAACATCACTCAATTATTCAGGCAGGCATTTCAAGCAGAAAGCAAAGCCGTGCCATTTTCAAAGCACACTCGGTGGCTGCAGGTTCGGTTTCAGAAGTGCATATATAAATGTATATATAGACTGGCTGCTCTTTTGTACACTTAAAATTAGCTACTTCCTCTTTTGTGGCATGTTTGTCAGGTGAAAAGGAAAGTATGATGAAATCGGCTTTCCACAGAAATGTTAGCATAGCATGCACTAACCCTAGAACAATATCTTGTTTTGTTGATAAGAAGAGATGAATCTGGTTTTGCATCTGTACTCCAAAAGCACTGTGCTTTTCCACCTAGTTCAGCTTATCAAAGCTCATCAAGGTAACATCTTCATCACTTCCTGATTTTGGCAGTCGGACAACAATGTTTAACAAGAGAATTTAGCAAGAAAACCAAATTGAAAGTATCAAACAGGAACAACTAGTTATTCTAAATTTCCCCCACACACACTCACAACTGAACCAATCCATGGAGGAAATGGAGAAGCGACAAAAAAGAAAAAAAAAAAAAGACAGAAAACAAAATCCCTTGAACATGTCAATGCCACTGGAACATGTGACCACAGCATCAGAGATCTCTGGGGAATGTAGACTCTTACTATATATGGGCTAGAATGCACCGAAGAATCCTGGTGTATAAATAGACGATCCGATGAATATAGAAACCATAAGTGGCATAACACGCAGCAATAGATTGGAGCTATACGTTAGTTATGAGTATCTAGTTATCAAAAAGGTGCAATATGTAAGAAATGGTCTTGAAGTGTGTTTTACGATGAGTTAACAAGGCAACAAAGCTCGTCTTCGTTCTTTAAAAAGAGAGGAACCTGAATTCAGGAGGTGATTTTTGTGCACAAAGGAAAAAGTGTATACGACTTATTTACCTTCTTGACATTTTGTGAGTTTGTTTGTTCTGTCTCTGTTTATTGATTAGACTAAAAAACGCTGAGGGAGCTTGTGGAGCGCAGCAAACATCTCCCAGCTGAATCTATACGAGGCTTAAACCAAAAGTGGTATCACGCGACAGGATGGGCTGTGGCTAGCTGGTTAGCATGCTAACTTGTGAAAGATAGATATCACTGTATCATGATACATAGACGCCGTCAACATGATGTCAAAACTCTCATTTCTTTGCATCGTCTTGATCATTTTAGTCAATTTATTTATGTATTTTTTACATATTACACCTTAAAAGAAAAACACCCGTGCCAAAGACTGACGAAAAGACTGGATCCATAATATCACCCGTTGAAATGTTTGATTATGAATTATGATGGTAAATTGGCACTTTTTCTAGCAGAGATCTAGAAAATTCTTCTTAAATATTTCAACAAAAAAAAAATACTGGACTCTAGATTGAGATTGACCCAAGCCAAGGTATGTTATCACCACATTACACTACAAATAGACCTAAAGATGTTATCAAAAACTCTCTGAAGAGATGCGTTTTATCTACTGTGATGTACAAAGACTTTATGCAAACGCATCCCATGACGGAGGACTTGAGGCCCCAGGTTGTTATCTTCAAAACCACACTGACTTCCCTTCCACTGAATGTCTCTGTGAACCAGACTCTAAAATCCCGACGTTGGTTTTCATTTTTAATTCATGCACATTAATTCCCAGGACGATGGACATCTCTACATGGACTTTTAAACTAAAATTTGTCTTCAATCCTGAAAAAAATGCAACTTCTATCCGTTTAAAACCACTTATTTAAGACCGTCTCTTAGACCCGAGTGTCCTCTCTTGATATAAGGATAATTTTTATACCGACAGCCTAATCGTGACTTTATATAGGTAAAACCACAACACATTACTTTAGGCAACAACAGCTTACTCAAAAGTCAGCTGTTTAGATCATGTAACACTACATGTTATACATCAAAAACTCACGGCAGCTTTTCAAGCCAAGATCCAGCTGTCTGAACGTTAATATCTGAAAATCATTCTCCTCTAGATGACCTAGTTTATATAAGCAGTGTCTTCGGGCAACACATCGGCTTAAGCTACAGCGCCAAAGTATGCAGCACCAGCAACTGTGTCTAAAGTGACAGAACAGGCCCTTCCTGTAAAGGGAGTCTTCACACGCAGTGCAGGCGACATGATTTGTTTGCAAATATGCCAACATCAGAAAATATACAGTGGAATAGCTTCACATTACTGCCAACGACAAATCACTGAAAGGCAAGTTCTGTTTCTTACGAGTTTCAGTTACAAGGAAGTGCTCCGACTCTGTTATTTTCTCTTTGAACCGTCGGCAGGATGTGGTGGACCTCTGCTGCTTGTGATCACTTTACACCTGCATTTACGCAAGTATCTGACCAGTAACACAATATTATGTATAGTGCTGAAGGGCAAGTTCACCAAAGAATGAAACTTCTGTCATTATCTACCAACACCTATGTCGGGTGGAAAGACAAGTGAAGTTTTGGAGTGCACAAAACATTTCTGGAGCTCGACAGCAAAACAGTTTGGCACATTCTTCGTGAATAACTGAGGTCGAACGCTTTTTATGGGCTCAAACAAAAAACTAAAAAGGCTTCAAACACCTCATCTGGCATAATCCAAGTCCACAGATAACCCAGAGATTCCAAATTCAAGTGAGACGACAATATTGTCTGTGCTTGTTAAGGTGACACCACAAACAAGTGTTAGTGCACGCCCCGTCTGAAGCTGGTGCACGAGCTCGACTGGGTGTCAACGGTGAAACCGAGGTATTTTTAAAACTGGAGCCATTTTATGTTTCTTCTCAGTCGTGTTTTCAGAATTTAAAAACAAGTCCCCGTCTACTTTAGTCGTTGGGGAGAATGCAGACAAACTTTGAGGACTACAAGTCTTCACTTGACTTTCCATCGGCGAGAGAGAAGACAATGACTGAAGTTTAATATATGGGTAAACTTCTCCTTTAACAACTGCCAGCGCTGGAAACAAATGAGAGGGCTTCGACTACAACCGTCTGCCATCGACGCTGGCTGCTATTTACGTAGCTGAGCTAATTAGATCAGCGATCTTGCACTGTGCTGGGATCAGCTGCTCACTGAGATCATAATTCACGGTGACTGGTCACACTGTGTCGGCATTGGTGTTTTATTATGTGTTGATACCAATATGATATCATGACAGAGGATGTCTGGACATGTGCTCATCCGATCTTGCTTCATCTAAACGACAGAGTGGACAGTACAGACTCGGGTGGCCAGTTAGACCATCCATGTAACAATCTGAACCAGCGGGTTGTGCTGGTCTGGGCAGCGTGAGGTCAAAAGGAGTCTATCAGTCTATCAAACAGACGGAGCATTTCAGCTGTTTTGGACCCACCCTCTTCAGACACTGCATCCCAGTCCTTTGTTTTGCTTCTAATGAATTCCAATAAAGCGCATGTGTCACGTTTAAAGAATGTGTAAACCATAACCGGATTATATCGCTGCTTACTTTTCCCAGCCTCGTTTGCTTTGTGTTCATGTGTCCCTTTATTCGCCGCTATTCATCCATGCGCCGTCTCCAGACTACATTCCCCAGAGGGTCGCATGTTTAGATGACACGTGTCATTTGAATGAGGACTTCCTACTTTGTTGTCAGTTTATTTGCTGCTGATGCCTGGAGAGGGTTTCTGACTAGTCGGGTTTAAAAAAAAAAATGGCACCTTGGAGACTCCGCGTTTCCTGATCGGTGTCTCTTGTTTGCAATGCACACGCGAGCTTATCACGCTGGTTAATGTTTAAAAAAAAATGCCTCGTGGAGCATGATGATCAAATTACGTGGTGCGATCAACACACAGCCACGTGACTGAAGATAAAGGGAACCTCAGAAGGATAACCTCATAAACCCAAAGTTCTTATAATATAAGTATTAGATGTGTTGTGACAACTGTACTTAATAACAATGAATAAATCAATGTTCACACACACAGTGATAGTGAAGTGATGTGTACTTACCCTATTCTGGAAAAAGGATGCGTGAAAATGCGCCGTCGTTGCCGATATTGATATCAAACTAATTTGTTCTGAGCTAGGATTATGTAAATAAACTTTCTCCATTTTTGGCATCCCAACGGGCCTGTAAGTGAAGAAAAGAAGCCTTTGTAAGAGCAAGTGAATGAAAATGAAGTAAATAAAAAAGAAACTGACATAATTCTGACAATAACATGAAATCTAAACATTGTTAACAAGTTTGGCGACAAATTTCTAAGAGACCTTTTATTCTTTTTTTTTTCCCCCATTCTTTTCTTTATTGTTTTATATCGTAATTTTAATAGATCAAAGTCTGCATCAACAGAAGCTCCTGAAACACCTCGTCAGTAGGAAGAAAAGGCCACCAAATGTTTATCATGATGGATTCCTTCTTGGTCAAATGAGCAGACCTTTGGAAAGTCCCTCATATGGGCAGTTGAATAAAGTGGACACAGAGGCCTGTACGGTTCCTCCAAACACAAGTAAGGCAGATATGAACGTCAACCTCAAATTCTCATTTCCATGCCCTTCAAACACTCGCAGCTGATAAATGGACTGTTTTTACTGAGGAAGTAGGACACAGCTGGGTCTCTCGCTGTGAGTTGGTGGCGGGGTACGCTGCTCCTCTGCAGAGCTTCTGAACTGTTTGCTTAACACTGCGTCGCGGTGAGGTAGGCTACAGCATGGGTGTTCACCTCCTGTCAAGGTGGAATGTGATCTATGAAGTTTGTGCTGAGGTGAAGCTAAGGTGCCGGCCCCGTGATAACAAATTTGTTTTTTTTGACGTGCTTTAAATGCCACCTCAGCGTCAATCCGCTCGTCGTTGACCACCTCAGAGACCCTAAAGTTTTACATTACATATAAGCACTAGTCCACCGGGTTGAAAATGTTGACTAAAAATCTTATCAGGAACGTGTTTCCATTACACGAGTCTGATGTCTCTTCTCGTTGAAACAATGTGATGCGACAGATTCCATGAAAACAACAGAAAAAAATTAGTGTGAGAACATAACAAACACTCACTGTTCGTGAAAGTCCAACATTGGGGGTTCGAAGCGTATAGGTCGGCAATTCCCACGGTGCGGGGATGTGCTGCAAGAGACAGGAAGATGTGACAGTGGCAGCAGGAGCAGCAGCAAGATAGGAAAGATAGCATCCATGCTTGTGTGCATTTCAATCAAATGAGAGGCTAAACGCACAAGCACAGACACCACAGCCTGTGGCCGGGCTTTCCTAACACTAGATTAAGATAGCCGTGGGACCACTCCCAGCAGCAGGGCACTGTTTCCATACTGAAAACCTCAACGGAAATCCATTAATAGAGATAAAAAAAATTTTTAAAATGCATTTCCACTCGTCGCCCCCACAGTGTACCGTGTCTCTCTCACACAAAGGCGACAACTCATGAGCATTGGCTGCACCCGGCTTTTTATAGGACACAGGTATAACTCACCAAACCTGTTTCACAACAGGTGCACATACAATATCTTAACAGACAGAGCCGTCCCTAAAGAGAAGCACCTCCTCATTGGTGGCGCTGATGCACAACAGAGGTATGTAATAAGAGCCATTTATTTAAATCTCATGGAAAGAGAAGCGCATCAGTGGTACAGGTGTGGTACAGGTGTGGTACATGAGCAATGCTAGAAGATGTTTGATGGTTGAAAAAAAAATAAAAAAGCCTGAATAAATTGTGCTCATTTTATCAAGAATGTATAGAACCATCATAGCTGGCCACAAAGATATTAACACGCTTTATTCTTCCATCTTCAGCATCAGAACTGCCGTGATGGTGCCACACACTAACACATCTCTCACCTATAATCAGTCTAACATCACCCTGGAGTCACACAATTTACCAGAGATCAATTACACCTATTTACTACCGAGCCGAAGCGTACGGGGGCAGACAATGGCTGCAGCAGCGAGCTCCAATAGCAGAGCCGGCTGGAGACGGGATGGATTTCCATCCCCTGAGGCGCACGGTAATCCACACAGAGCCACAACCGTGCAATGTTCCTCCCAGATAATCTGTCATCTACCAGCCTGTCCTCGCCTCCCTCATTAATATAACAACTACTGACAAAATTCTTGTGGGATTAAGGATTCAAATGGATCCTGGCTGTGAATTCTGTGTGGCCTGTCGCTCGCCGCTTCAGAGCTAATGTGTTGAATGTCAGTGTGTAATTGGAGTAGCCGGTGGAGATCATGCTGAGAGGCCGTGCCTCTTGGCCTCAGGTCTACATATGTCCTGTCGCAGGCTACTTCTTAGGGCGAGTGTGTATAAAAATTAATTAAAAAATTAATTAAAAAACAGGGACTGTGAAAAGCATTTTAAATTCCTGTGAAAGTGACCGCAGCATGTTTTGCGTCACAAAAGAAGAGCCCGCTGGCAAACAGAGAGGAGATAATAATTAACAGCAGAAGATTTCCAAACACTGCACACACACACACACAGACAAAAAAAAGGGAAGTTCAAAATTCAAAAAACCCAAATCAACACAAACAGCAAAATACACTCCCCCCCAACTCAGGGGAGTGGCCACGCTATGCCCGTGCAAGATAACCCTTTAATGGATTAGTACATAGTGTACAAATAGTAAAGGCTCGCTGTCTGCTGCACCGAGACAAAACACACGTGTGTGCTGTCAGAACAGAGTGCTGATGCACCAAAACACTGACTTTTACAAGTTTACTGCCTTGTAAATAGTAGCTACTTGTTGGAGCTGTTCTACATGTTGGACACACGGGCCACACTTAGTCCTTCAGAGTCTCTGCAATATACAGCCAGTTTATGGGACTCTCTGGGTCTATGCTGTTCTTACACAAACGCTATAGCTCACGCCAAGATATAAGAGTGTGATGTCTGCCTGTGACTGACACTAGAAAGCAAACTATAACTTCCTCAAATCACTCTCCCGTCAGCAGAGCTCAAAATTAGCCCAAAATGGTGGATAAACATGCAAGTTGCTGGAAGACTTGCTTCCCTCGCCAGCTTAAAACAACAAGGGATAGACTGATTTAGTAATTTTTCAATTACTGTTATCTGTGTCCTGTGTCCAATTGCCAATGAAACAAATTAATTCAGAAATGTGCTGCTTTGGCTTGGCTGCAGCATTATTTCTCCGTCTGTAGTCACCAGCCTGTCGCCCGCCCACAACACTATCCGACTGTCTACACGTCTACAAGTAATAGCCTATCAACAGTGAATAATTTGAAACTGCAAGGTAAGTTACTAAAGTTAGCAAATAAATGTAGAGGAGTGGAAGTGTTAAGTAACAGAAAATGGAAATACTTTTTCAGCAATTCGCAGCAACCTGTAGGTTTGGAGATATATTTCCAATATCAATGAGGTATTAATACAAACTCAGATATATTTATTTTTTCCATAACTGAATAAACAAGCTGTTCTCAGAGGAAACACTGTTTGAAGCTAGAAAGGTGGCAGGGTCCGCCACATATAAACAAAGTAAAACAGTATAAATCTGTGTTGTCCTTCAAGGTCAGTTTGTTCATTCAGTCATGAAAACAAAGAGAGTCTGATTATTCATATTTTTTTCTTTTTTTAAAATCAGTCAACGCAGATCTTCCTCTTCTGATTGGATTACTTATAATCAGTATCCGTCAATTCCCTTACAACAACAATGCTAATGTATTGAAAATCATCTGTTTCATCAGTGTGGCCACAAAGTGGCACATTAGCTTCATGGCTCACTCGTCTAAGTAGCTGTTTCAGGAGAGAGGCACACTGCGGTCTGGTCTAATGACAGGTGACAGACCGAGAGGTCTTCTTGGCCACTCAAGTCACCAACAGCACATGTTTCAGAGAGCTGGGGGGGGG